>CAWVQA010001231.1:15000-42500 GCA_963932145.1 Acanthosepion lycidas | reverse complement strand
TAGATAGGTTGGTTAATAAAACAAGGGCAAACGAAAGTGTACCAATATAAACAGTACCAAAAACATTTATTAATTATTAACCAAATGACAGAAATGAAGCCTGGAAAAAAGGTTGTATGTCCGCCATCAACGGCGCGAGAGAAAAAAAAACAGATAAATGGGTATTATGAAAATGAACCCAACTTTAAACTTTGGATCGGTGTAAAAGCGTGTCCGTGAGGGGAGTGAGATTGTAAACATAGAGGGAGGGAGTCATAGGTGGTGGGGTATGGACGACCTTTCGTGTGTGGTCAATGTAGCTGTATGTTGTTCGTCCAACTTATCTATTTCAGAATAAAGGGGTCTAGTTAGCATCACTTGTCAATCTCAGAAACACGGGATGTGAGACGAGACAAAAATATGTAGGAACACAGGGGAAAAGTCATAAAGATAAAATGAAAAGAAAAATGGGAAGGAGTAAATAGAAGAATAAAACATTTCGATAGAATTTTTTAAAATCTATTGTTAGAAAATAGGGGGAGCAGGAAAAATCATAATAAAAAATTATAATGGAAAAAAAGAGGCGAAAAGCGTGTGTGTGTATATATATTATAATTTTATTATATAGACAAAACCATTTTACTCACTAAAAAGATGCAACTTGCTTTCAGTGCATTTCAACTGCGCTTCGACAGATGAGAATAAACCAATTTCGATTCTCACCAGTCGCAGTGCAGTTGAAATGCACTGAAACGAAGTTGCATCTTTGTGGTAAGTAAAATGGTTTTGTCTATATAATAAAATTATAATAAATAATTATCGCTCTACTATCGGTATCAAGCCCTAATTTGGATTAATGCTGTGAACGTTGGAATTTATATATTACTTTCGTTCTCATCGCATCAGATATATATATATATATATATGACGTCACACATGAAATGGACAAAGTCCGACAATTATTTTAAGACATTTTTATGTTTATACTTTCTTTTTATAGATAGAAATATTTAAGTAAATGGTCTGTTTATAAAAAAAAGAGTATTAATGACATTTACTAATGTCTTATGAACATAAAAATGTCTTAAAATAATTGTCGGACTTTGTCCATTTCATAATGTGTAACACCATTTGTTTAAATTTGGATACGCATCGAGCAGATATGAATGTACGTAAGAAAATCATGGAAAATTGTAGTTTAAAAACACAGTAAAATCGACCTTGCTAACCGAAACGCTGCTCTGTGGCGAAATCGGTAAAAGCACGTCAGACTATATGACGGTACCGTATAGGATACAGGTTCCATTCATGTCGGAGGACGAATATGTTCTATGAAAATTTCTCGGACATTCAGACCGGTAAATGTTGTTAATACTGTTTATTATAAACAGAGCATTTACTTAAATACTTGTATCTATAAAAAAGAATGTATAAACATACATATATATATAATATGCATATATATAATATATATATATATATATATATATATATATATATATATATATATATATATCTTTACCATAATGTCAATCGCCGTTTTAGTGGATTAGTCAAGGAAACAAACCTGCACAATAAGCGAGAGGATAACTTCATGCAAAGAAGTTCATGTTGAGCGGATGGTGGAATATTCAAGGAATCATCCATTATAAAACAATATTCAAACATTACTGCAAATAACTTTGTCGTTTGAACGAAGCTTTGGACAGAAAACGTTCATCCTTGGTCAACTGAAAGGCAGTAATCTTCCATCACGATAATGATTGTCTTCACACTTCATGATCGACTATAGGTATTTTCGAAACGCTCAGTTAGGAAAAATTCTTCAGCGTGCGGTGTGATATTTCTAAGAGGAGAAGACTAATCCGGGTCTATTATCAATGGACGTTAATTTATCATACGCAACGAAGACGATATTGTTAATGACAGACTTGGAAGAAAAACTAAAATTACTATTAAACAAGGTCGTCGATGAAAGCAAGAAACAAAGACTAAACATGAGCTGTATGAAGACAGAATGCATTGTCGTTTGCAAAAGGGAAAACTCAAGCTGAGTTACGTATCGAGACGTCAATATGAAGCAAGTACGGAAATTTAACTATGTCGACAGTATAGTCACAGACAAGGGAAAGTAATACGGAAATCAGAAGATGCAGAAGAATGGCATAAGATACTTTACAGAAACGGGATCATTCGAAAATGTTCATAGAAATAAAAAAAAAAATAAAAAATAAAAAGGTGCGCCGGATTTCTATGCAATGTTTAATATTCTATATGGTAATGAATGCCCAACTGTTTCCTCATATATCTGTCTATATCTCTGAGATGAGGTATTATGATTATTTACATTATTCGGACTGTTACTCATTTTCATTGCCATATTAATAACGTTTCGACCGTTGTACGCTCCGGACTACTACTTATTTCCTTACAGATGAAGAAAAAATATTGTTAATGGCAGACTCGGAAGAAAAACTAAAAGAAATATTAGACAAGGTTATCGATGAAACCAAGAAGTAAAGACTAAACATGAGCTGTATGAAAAGTGAATGCATTGTCATTAGCAAAAGGGACAACTCAAGCTGAGTCGCGTATGGAGACGCCAATATGAAGCAAGTCGGCAGTATAGTCACAGACAGCGGAAAGAAATACGGAAATCAGAAGACGCAGAGGAATGTTATAAGATGCTTTACAGAAACTGAGCAAGGTACTGAGGGATTGAAAAATGTCATTAGAAATGAAAAAAAAAAGTGCGCTGGATTGTTATGTAATACTTAATCAAGCAGTAGTTTTTTTTCGTACCCAAGTACTTTCGATCTCCTCCGAGATCATCCTCATGGGTGAATTACAAAGACAAACTTATAACCGTGATTGTTGTGATGGTGATTTTTAAAAACATGCGGGAACTTGCTCTGCTCAATCAGTTATGTGCCATACGTGATACATGCTTAGGCGATCATGTATCTTTCGATACATGACTGACGAGTCAGATTTTTTCCACGCAGTAGGTTGCCATTTTTTTCTGCGATAGACCAGTTGCCATCCAAGGCTGTAGAACCCGGTCTGTCCTGCTATTTACTCATAGCTGGAGGAAGAAGAGGATTCATACCTTTTCCAATGGTATTAGCACGTAAATGAATGTAATGGATTCGACTGGAATTTGAACTTGGCTTTCCGATTCCTCAATCCGAGCCTCTATCCATTACTCCACTCTGTTACAATTATTTTGAAATTTTTAATTTATCCGTTGTAGTTATGCATGCATATATATATATATAGAGAGAGAGATGAACATGAAAATGGGAGATTGACGAGATAATGAGAACGAGAAAGAGAGAAGATGAAAATCAGAAGAAAAATTGAATAGAAGAAAGAGAAAAAGAAAAAGATGAAAGCAAGACTGAGATAAAAAGAAAGGAAGAGAAGCAGAAGAGTGGAGGAAGAGGGTGAATGATAGAAGAGAGTGATAACTGGATAAAAAGAGCGGACATCGTTGACAGAGTTAAATCGGAAATGTCAAGCGTGCCCTCCTCTAAGCTACTCACACGGCAATATCGCTGAAAGATCAGACCAATGTATTTCACCACAGGAGTCCCCACCGCAACTAAAGGATTAAAATAGCTTCTTTTTTTTTTTTAATCTCAAATCCACAAATCTTTATGTGGTGGCATGGGGAGAGACATGCTAACCAACTAATATGCGTACAGACTCGAGGAAATTAATATCATCCGGCAAAATACGACGTAATTCAAAGGTTGAAAAAAATATATTTTTTTAATTATATACATTATACATACACGATGGTGTGCTGAAAATTCTTGTCCCAACCAAGTAGCCTTTTCAAAAACAAAATAAAAGAATTCGAAAAATAAAACATTCTACTGTTAGATAATTTGGCAAGATTTGGGTACATCAATAAGTTCAAAACCTGACAAATTTATATTTGCCTAAATCTTAACCGAACAATTCACTGAACAATATTCGATCTATCTGTATTAAACGTATTAACAATAGATGTAAACGTGAGTTCTATGTTAACAGTTTCTTCGCTTACGCATCTCTCTTCCGGTTTTTTAATTGCCAATAATCTTTGATCTTCAAAAATTTAAATGCAATATCAATCGTTATATTCTGTCTCCTTGTTCTTTTATTGTTCTCTCTCCTTAATAATGTTTTTTTCTTTTTTTTCTTTTTTTTATATTCTTTCACGCTCAGTAATCCCTTGCGTCTTAGTGGCTTTACTGCCTTATTTGGGGTGAAATGATTTAAAAACTACATTCATTAGTTCCACTCGTTCAGACCTTCACAGCTAAGAGCCGTTATACCGTGTGCATTGGGACGAATCATCGCCATTCCTTTCGTTTTCCATTCGTAAGAAAGAAGTTCCATTGGGACAGTTTCTTCCCAAGAACCGCTACTTTGTGGAACAAACTCCTGAGGGGATGCTTTCTCGATTGTAGCAACCCTAACCTCTTCAATTCCAGAGTCAATCGTTATCTTTCCTACTGATCCTCATAATCTGCACTCATCTCCTCTTATGTTTATACAGCAAACTTATTTATTAACTTTCTACCTTGAGTGACTCTTGGACCTTGTACGAAGTGGACTTAGTCAAATAAAAAAATTATTGAGACTACGGTTTTATTCATATAAACGAGGAGGTAGGAAATAGTCCACGACAGACGAGAATCAATTTTTCAATGGCCAAACAGTGGATTTATTTTTGAAAGGATTAACGAAACTGGAAAAGTGATGTGCCAATTAGACTGGACTATGGGGTGAATATATTTATGAGGGGGTGCTGAAAAACTCTCTGCTCGACAAATTTCCAAAATTTAGATCAAACAGATTTTTCTTTTAATCACTTTTTTGCTCTTTTGCTGGGTAATTTTCAACACCCCACGAATATAAAATTATATCTTTACATCTTACTTTAAAAAAAAAAAAAATTATTGCTTTTTGAGAAGATTTTTTTAGATTTCCAAAAAGAGGAAATTATTATCATCGATCGATTCTTTTTTTTTATCCACTCCAATATTTTATATTTCATAGATTATACAAGTTAAATTAAATCTGAAATTTACTAACAGACTTTGAAACACATCTTTAGGCAGTGGCGTAGCTAGAGTAAACATCACCCGGGGCGGTCCGCTCAATGACTCCAATTCACCCTATGCTGAATGGTTAGCTGTAGCTAAATTTTCATACATGCTCTACTTCTACTTTACTCTACTGACCGGTACGTTACTGTTTACATGTATGATCCAAGACAAAATCCAATACCACAAAATCAAAAGTTCAAATCAAAAGATTTTTAAAATGCATCTGTTCACTTTCAGAACAACTAAATACAAAACACGGCAATACACAAAAGAATGACATTCGATACTATGGTCTTAGAATGAATGTTTTCTTGTTTTCATTGTGGCAAACTGGTCAATGACATCGTCAAAATCTGTTTGTCTTGTAAGCTCGTTTTCAATGGACAGCACAGCCAGATCCGACAGTCTCAACTAGCTCATGGTTGACATAATTTTCTGTTGCTAATTTTCCGGTGTTCAATTTTCCGTTGCATCATTTTCTGAGTACCATTTAATTATCAATGATGTTTGAAAGTATTTTTCTTGACAAAAATGTTCTATTTAATTTTTAAGCATTTTTCGGAATATTGTAAATCAACTGCATTCTTTTAAAGGTTACCTAGAGAATTTATGCAAAGTTTATTTTTTGTTTTTCTTTATACAAGTAAAATAAATTTACATCGTATTTCAATATTATTATGATTTTAGTTTTAGTGATAATTTAAAAAAACAATAAATATTTATCATTAGTACCAATAATGGAAAATTAAGTTAAAAATTTAAAAGAATCGTTTTTGGAATCGGAAAATAGGCACAAATTTTTCCGATTCCGTTTCCGATACCCCAAAAAGTACCGATTTTTCCGATTCTCGATTCCGATTAATCGTCCCAACACTAGTAGATATATTCAAAAGTATATCGCTCACTCTATGGAAAATTGTATCTCAGCGAATTGATACACAGGCAAGACTGAAATTGTTGCACTTTTGGCTTCGTATTTCGCTTTGTTGTTATTAATGATGCAGAGTTAAAACACCATATCATCTGATAAAATGTTACAACAATGTCTCTTGTTAGTAACCAAGATTGTAGCAACTGAAACACATGAAAGCTGAAAACATTGCTATTTTTCCTACTCACAAATTTCCCGACAATTTATTAGAAAATTTCTGAAGGGGGGGGACAAAACTGGGGGGGGTCATAGATTATTTCGGGGGGTGTATATGCCCGCCTGCGAAACCCTGTGTCTCCAGCACTGTTTTCAGACTATTTTTGGCACCTTAGCCTGGTTGAAAAATTTTGTTGGGGGTGACATTGTGTCACCTCTCCTGTACTGGCACCCGGGGCGGTCCGCCCCCCTCGACGAAAACACATGTCAATGTTTTTAAAATGTCTAAAAAATTTATTTATATACGTAAATTAATTTTTCTTTTAATTCGGGTTAGCTTTACACCATTATCTTTCAAATAGAACAGAAATTTAAGTTTAGATGCATTTACGGGTTTTTTAGAAAGTCCGCTGTGGTATCTCGTATATCAAGATAGATTATGCCGAATTAGGCAAATTAAATGAATAGAGATCCGTATTTAAATAATTAAGACCCTAAAATGTTAGTGTTTACTTGTTTGTTACCCACATTTTTTATAACTTTAACAACTACATCGCCTTTAATAGATTCCCATCGATTACTTGCCCTTTAAAACATTTTTCTTGCATAGACCATACTGCAAATAATAATATAGATATGAGTATACATCAATTTTTTTAACCATAGATATATTTTATATTTCATAGATTATACAAAGGCACTCGATAAAGTACAAAATTTGAAATTTTAGAAAAAAAAAAAGATCCATATTAAAATAAACAATAAACGATAACTTGTACTGAGAACAAACAGGTTGTGCACAGAAAGTGAACATATTTCTCTTTCTAACGTTGTGACTGAATATGATGAACATGCATTTTCATTTGAACCGTACAGCGTAATTTGTCTAAGAGGAATAGAAGTGCAGACTGTCGACATAACATACACAACGAAGACGACATTGTTAATGGCTGACTCGGAAGAAAAACTAAAAGAACCATTAGACAAGGTCGTCGATGAAAGCAAGAAGTAAAGACTAAACATGAACTGTATGAAGACTAAATGCATTGTTATTAGGAAAAGTGACAACTCAAGCTGTCATGTATCGAGATGTCAATATGAAGCAAGTACGCAAATTTAACTTTTAAATTTTAACGTTAGCCATCGACAGTCCTACACGATTTGGAAAAGATTGAAAAGGTTTCAGTGATTGGAAAATGGGATTTACACTAACTGGCTCCAGAGAATCGCCAACAAGTCGATTGTTGTAAGTCACTGCTTACACAAGTGGACAGGCCTGTTACTAGCGATGAGAAATGGATCCTTTACCATAATGTCAAGCGCCGTTGTTAGTGGATTAGTCAAGGAAACAAACCTGCACAATAAGCGAGAGGATAACTTCATGCAAAGAAGTTCATGTTGAGCGGATGGTGGAATATTCAAGGAATCATCCATTATAAAACAATATTCAAACATTACTGCAAATAACTTTGTCGTTTGAACGAAGCTTTGGACAGAAAACGTTCATCCTTGGTCAACTGAAAGACAGTAATCTTCCATCACGATAATGATTGTCTTCACACTGCATGATCGACTATAGGTATCTTCGAAACGCTCAGTTAGGAAAAATTCTTCAGCGTGCGGTGTGATATTTCTAAGAGGAGAAGACTAATCCGGGTCTATTATCAATGGACGTTAATTTATCATACGCAACGAAGACGATATTGTTAATGACAGACTTGGAAGAAAAACTAAAATTACTATTAAACAAGGTCGTCGATGAAAGCAAGAAACAAAGACTAAACATGAGCTGTATGAAGACAGAATGCATTGTCGTTTGCAAAAGGGAAAACTCAAGCTGAGTTACGTATCGAGACGTCAATATGAAGCAAGTACGGAAATTTAACTATGTCGACAGTATAGTCACAGACAAGGGAAAGTAATACGGAAATCAGAAGATGCAGAAGAATGGCATAAGATACTTTACAGAAACGGGATCATTCGAAAATGTTCATAGAAATAAAAAAAAAATAAAAAATAAAAAGGTGCGCCGGACTTCTATGTAATGTCTAATATTCTATATGGTAATGAATGCCCAACTGTTTCCTCATATATCTGTCTATATCTCTGAGATGAGGCATTATGATTATTTACATTATTCGGACTGTTACTCTCATTTTCATTGCCATATTAACAACGTTTCGGTCGTTGTACGCTCCGGACTACTACTTGTTTCCTTATAGATGAAGAAAAAAATTAAAGCGATGAATGCTGAAATACAGACTTAAATGGCAACCAGAAAGTAAGCAATGTCTTTAGAAATGTCCTTAGAAATAAAAAATTGTGTGCTGAGCTGCTACGTAATGTCTAATTTTCTATATGGTAATGCATTTTGAAACATACAACGCGATATTTGTAAGAGAAAGAAAAATTCAACGCGTTTTTTTTTTGTTTTGTTTTTTATCAGTCGCCATAACTTTAACATACATAATAAATTTAAAAATATTAACACGCCACAACTTTTTGAATGGTGTACTTGAATCTCTGTCTTAACAAAATTTTGCTCGTTGTACGCGAGGAAGTGGGTGTTGGTCGTGCACGCTAATCTTCCAGTAATGTTAAACAGAATATCGTATTTGGTCCGCGGGTTATTTTTTTCTATGCCTGTGTCCCGTATCAAAAGAGAAATTATTAAAAAAAAATGTCCACCTTTCTTAAGCTCTAAAAATCCTAACCGTTTTTGGCAAAGAGAAGATATAGAAAGTCATGAATCATTAGGTCTTAAATCAAGTGGAAAAACGAAGAACACTCACGTAAATCGAATGAAATCGATTTTTACAACCGTCCTTTTAATCGAAGAATTCTGTACTAACATCTATGGGCCAGATTAGATGACTACCGACAGAGGTGATGTAATGTAGGCGTGCAATTATAGGTTGGGAAGTGGTGGAACCCATAAACAGTTCCAGATCGTATTAAGATGACATTTCAAGTAAACATTGATATTTTGAAGGCATATATAGAGCTATGGTTCAAGAAGAAACCGCTCGAAACGCTTTCAGAAG
The DNA here is from genome assembly GCA_963932145.1 of Acanthosepion lycidas. NCBI lineage: Eukaryota > Metazoa > Mollusca > Cephalopoda > Sepiida > Sepiidae > Acanthosepion > Acanthosepion lycidas. Next base: position 33,288 of record CAWVQA010001231.1, on the reverse strand, counting down.
ATATATAAAATCCCATCTTTCTGAAAGCAACATTTATCGAAAAAAAAAAAAAAAAAAAAAAGGCTAATGGGTTTCAAAGCAGCTCGTTCAACGTTGTGGCCAGATTGTAGCTAAACGGATTGAAAACATGCAGAAAGGTTTACATAGGCGAACAGGAATTTATCCACAGAGATTTTTGATGCTGTGCAGTCAGTTACATATGAAGAAATACAACAGCCCATACAGTCAATAGATGCAATACTTTAAACACTATACCATTTTACTTTTTAAAAAAATTGAGAACAGTGTCATTCAAAATGAAATCGTGCTAATCAAATGTCACTATTTCATTAACTATTTAGGTACTTTATTTACATTATTCGGACTATTGTCCTCATCTTAGTCGCCGTATTTATTACAACGTTTCGGTCGTTGTACGCTCCGGCCTTCTTCAGGAACGTCGAACTATACCCTTTATTTTGGTCACTGGAGTAGACTGTTCTAGTTCCACGTGCCATATTTAATGGATGTCAGTTATCAGTTATCTCCTGTTAATTTCCCTCTGTAAGTTCTCGACTGCTTTAACCGGATATTGAACTCACACTCTTTGGGTCCTGTCACTGGATCTAACTAACGCCTTTATCCAGTGCCACGTGTCCTTGAGGAAACGGCCGAAACGTTGTAATAAATATAGCGACAAAGATGAGGACAATAGTCCGAATAATGTAAATAATGTACATAATACCTCATCTCAGAAATATAGACAGATATTTAGTTACTTTCACTCAGTTTCAAAATGAAATTTTAAAAATGAAAAATCGTTCGTTAATTGAAAGCTAAATGATTACATTTACTATTCCCAGTAAACAAAATACTCTAGTGTATTTCAAATAGAAATTATATTGATTAGAATCTCAATTTTTGTCTCGCTTTCAGAAATCGGTTAAATTCAGCCATTTTTGACAGATTTGTAAACAAAAGTTAATTCTCGGTTTTAAACATTTAGAAAAATAAAATATATTTTTCTGCAACTTTATTTGAGAAATGTTAGCTGACTTAAAGTTTAATTAATCTGATTTGAAAAAATATTTATTTTAAGTTTAAAATAACAGAAAAATGGATTTTTAAAACACTAGCGCGATTAAGTGCGTGTCAACACCTCGTAAATCACTTGACGAGATGCTGATACTTATTCTTGTTCTAAAGAGACCTTATATGTTAAAATATATTTTAAGAAAATGACAGGTGAACGTTTTTTTATATAAATTTTTAAGTACTCTTAAAATTTGTTGGAAAATGTTCTCCGTAATGTAAATTTAAGGACGCTGAATTTAAATTTATTATTGTCATTGCTCTTATTTTCTGATTATGTCATATATGGTCACCATACTTTCAAACAGGGACACGTTATGTATACATAAAAAAAATTATTTTTTTTTTTACATATCGCCTAAACCGCCTTTGAAGTAATACAGAATTTTGTGCGATTTGTAATATAAATTATTTAATTAAAATTTTAAAAAGATTAAAACAATTATTGTAAAAATTAATTATCCATCGAGAAAAACTTTAAGACAATAGTGACCTTAATAATTCACATTTATAAAAGTTTATCTAATTAAATAATGTCAGTTTTATTGATTTTTTTTTTTATTTTAAGATTCAGGGCAGATTTTCGGTAACTGCGTGAACTGTTTTACAAAAAAAAAAAAAAAAAAAAACTGATGATTTAAATTCTCTAACGCGTCCTGCTTTTAGCTAATAAAACAAATTTTCGCCCTATAATTTCTCGAAATTTCATTAAATTAAAATAAATAAGTAGGGAGTAACATATGTAAAAAAAAAAAAAATAAATAATAATTTTTACCAGGATTTTCTAAAAAAAAAAAAATAAATAAATAAATAAAATAAAAAAAATAAAATAAAATAAAATTTCAAAAATTATTTCATTCATTTATGAATGCCCTGAAAGTTTCATTAAAAGCTGAAAATTATTTGATTTTTGCAAGAATTTCCAAATCAATGTTTTTCATCGGAAATACCGCAAAAACACTAATTGTTACGTCGACGCTGACTTAAACGAAACAAAAAATTTTTAACCAGAATTTCGAACGTGCTAGAAAGGGTTAAAAAAAATGTGAAAAGAATAATCAAAAAATATTTTGATATTTTCTCTTAATAATAACAAACGTTTTGACGACGAAAATTTGTCTTTTATTAAGTTTGGGGCCTTTTTTCATCAGGCTATGCTTTTTTTCAGTGGAAAAAATAGTTGAGACGGATATAAAAAAATACTTTCTCTGCAAGATAAAAAAAAAGCTATACTATTTATAGTAGGTACTACTATAAATAGTATAGCTTTTTTTTTTTTTTATCTTGCAGAGAATATTTTTTTTTATATCCGTCCCAACTATTTTTTCACCGTACTCCTCTCCCAGTTAATTGTTTTTTTCTTTTCTTTTCATTTGTGGAAAACTTTTCCCCTCCAGAAAACAGTGGCAACATTTCTCTTGTTGGCGTGGGTCAGATACTGAGCCCACATTTATTCAAACTTGGTGCATTTTTTGTCCAATTCCAAACAATGAATTGCGAATATTTTTAAAATCGTCTTTACATCGACAATTTTGTAAAAAAAAAAAAAAAAAAAAAAAAAAATATTTTTATTCCATTTTGATTAGCATTGTTGCCATTTTGAAAGTGAAATAACCTCGTTTCAGAAAATGAAGCAAACATTTCATATTAATGCTGCCTTTATAAATTTGCCGTTATTACGACGACATTTTTCAATTTTGGGTTCAAAACCTTTGCAAACTTTGGTCACTTTCTGTAATCATAATTTTTAATTCCATGCTTTTTGAAGATTCACTAAGAGTTATCATTCTTTCTTAATAATCTGAAACCGTTGGAATTTATATTGGTTTTCCAAGGGTAGCTTAAATGTGGCACAAGGCCGAAAGTATGGGGCACCCAGTGAGGATCGAACTCACTACTCAGTCGTAATTATTCTAGCAAAACAAGCTTTTCTAACCATTACACCGCCTCGAGATGCCCAAACCGTTGGAATTTATAAGACTGTTACCACATCTCAAAAGTTACATGTAATTGACTAGAATTTATGCGAACTTCTACACATTAACAGTGTAAATATTTCCATGAATCTATTTAGTTTTCGAAAAAGTAAAAAAATTAAATGAATAGAGAAACTCAGTATATAAAGAGTTTTTTATGTCCTGTCTCTTCAAGACGTTAACAATTGTGACTCTCCACAATTTCCTGTCCTTTGTATCTCTTAATAAATTTTTGTCTTTTTGCTATCGCTCCTAAACCCTGTTCTGTCATCAATTTAAACAAGTCTGTTTTCCTCTGTCCCTCTTGCCTGCAATATGTCCTGTGAGGGTCATATTTTCCAAGCCTTCTTTCCTCATTATGTGACCTAGATATTTCAACTCTCTCTTCCTGATATTAAATATAAGTGCCCTTCTTTCCATTTCTCTAAAACTTTATCATTTCTCGCATGTTCAGTCCATGGTATTCTCAGCATCCTTCTGTGGAAGCATGCTTCTCTTGTTTGAAGTCTCCTCTTCATCTTAGAGGAGATTGTACAATATTCACTGCCGTGTAGTAGGGCCGATATTACATAACTGTTCAGTACTCTTTTCTTTGTTTCTAACGAAATTTTAATGTTTATTAATACGTTGCTTAGCTTTTGGAAGGCATTTTTCGCTATCCCAATGCGCCTTCGGATTTTGGTGTCGCACTTTCCGTCTCTTGTTAGAACACTTCCTAGATATTTAAATTGTTGTATTGCTTGATTTGGTGTCTCCCCAATTTGTAATTTACATGTTGAAGTGTCCCTTTGGCTGACAACCACACACACACTGGCTTCTTATAATTCATGTTTAGTCCTTACTTTTCGTTTTCCTTCACGATCTTCTGTAGGATTTCCTGTAGTTTCCTTTCTGTGTCTATTAACACTGTGTTTAATCCTTTCTTCTCGCTTTCCTTCACTATCTTCTGTAGCAGTTCTTGTAGTTTCCTTTGTGTGTAATCAACACTGTGTCATATTGATATCTAATGCTATTAAGATTGCGGCTGCTAATAATGAAACTTGCTAAGATTTTTAATTCTTTCAGGTTTGTTTCAATGTACAGGTTGAATAAGTCCGATGAAAAGACATATCCTTGTCTATTTCGTTTTCGGTTGGGGAGCACCTGGACGTGTTGTAATGGTTAGAAAACTTGTCTTGCTAGATCAATTACGACTGAGTAGTGAGTTCGATCCTCACTGGGTGCCTCATACTTTCGGCCTTGTGCCACATCTAAGCTACGCTTGGAAAATCATTTGGCCACCCCAAGGCGGTGTAATGGTTAGCAAGCTTTTCTCGCAAGAACAATGACGACTGAGTAGTGAGTTCGATCCTCACTGGGTGCCTCATACTTTGGGCCTTGTGCCACATCTAAGCTACGCTTGGAAAATCAATATCCTTGTCTATTTACTGAATTCATTTTCTGTCTGTTCTGAAAGCGGTTTGCTCCTAGTATAGTGTTTGAGTTATTCAAATATCAATTCCCAAACACGTAGATCAAATTTTACTTGGACTCGTTGATAAAGATGAGAAATAAACATTAAAATATTAATAAGAATTATCTCATTTATTATTCAAATCCCATTGGTTCCCGACGTCTTATAATTGACAATGAACAACCATAATCATTAATATTGTTAATCGCTGGACAAATAATTGTCGAGAAAGAGAAGCGGGGAGTGGGAGACGTTTTACTATCCCTTTCCTCTCTATTCCACGTGATAATGAAGAAATTACATTTACCTGAGTAGCAATTAGACACAGCGGATTGGATTACTGCATTTCTCATGGGTATAAAATGTGAAAATGACAAAGGGTTCGACCACAAGTCGAAAACGATACGTGTTGATGATGATATATATATATATATATATATATATATGAATGGACACGCATATATCAAACCGCATAAGGAAAGAAAAGAAAAGAGGGAAAGAAAGAAGGAAGGAGGGAAAGAAAGAAGGAGGGAAAGAAAGAAGGAAGGAGGGAAAGAAAGAAGGAAGGAGGGAAAGAAAGAAGGAGGGAGGGAAAGAAAGAAAGAAGGAAGGAAGGAGGGAGGGAAAGAAAGAAAGAAGGAAGGATGGAGGGAGGGAAAGAAAGAAAGAAAGAAAAAAGGAAGGAAGGAGGTAAAGAAAGAAAGAAAGAAAAAAGGAAGGAAGGAGGTAAAGAAAGAAAGAAGGAAGGAGGTAAAGAAAGAAAGAAGGAAGGAAGGAGGTAAAGAAAGAAAGAAAGAAGGAAGGAGGGAGGAAAAAAGGAAAGAAAGAAAGAAAGAAAGAAGACCGAGTGGAAGTCACGTCTCTTCATATTGAAGGTACCGGGTTGGCAGTTTTCTGGTTGCTGCCATCTCAACAGGTAGTAAGAAGCCCGAACTCTCAGGTAGCGTTTAGAGGGGCTGCTCTGGTCAACACTCACATAATATCAGGATACTTGCAGTGCCTTGGATAGGTTTCCCTGCAAGCACTTACAATGGGCAACACTGAGGTCACATGATGCTGTAGTCTTCCAGCCGGTTCATGTTGCCTTTGACGATCGGTAGTGTAATGACAACTCTAACTAGAAGCTTATAAAGCTTTATTTCACTAATTCAGCTTTAGCGCTGAAAAACGTTTATTTTATCGAGATAGATGGTTACAAGCAAGAGGGGAGATAGGATGTATTTATTTTATTACCACAGGTAGCCACTATTTTTTCGGGTCTCTTCCACTTTAAAACTGTATCATGACCAAAACTAACAAAATAAAACTAAACCAGTTTGCAAAAACTGCACCCAGATGAGGCTATGCCTCGTTTGGAGAGGCAGATAAACCTGACCCCGTGTATACGGGGTCTACGAGCAATTTTGGGGGCTCGGAGCGCTCCATGTTAAAAACTGGCCTTGTGCCACATCTTGCTTTGTGGGGAGGTTGGTAAATAGAGAAAACAGCACCTAAGTCTCTCAACCATTTTTATCTTCAACATTCGTAATATTCGTACCAATTTCTGCAGTGCAAAATCATTTCTCTTGGACCATTCTCCAGAAATCCTAGCTCCTCACTCTCTCTTACTGAATTCTCTCTTCCTGGCCATCTTTATCTCTTCCGAAAGGTCTCTAGTGTCCACATACATGGTCTTGGTATCTATGTTTGTGAACATCTCCCAGTGGCAAAGGAACTGCATTGAATCTCCGGAGTGTTCTTATAGGTTCAGTCGACTTTTTTATTGCTTCCCTGCCACCTACAATCTTCAACAATTTAAATGCAACGCCAATCGTCATCTTCTGTCTTCCTGTTTTATTGTTCTTTCTCCTCATTGAAGTCTTATTCGAGTTCACTCCTTGTAATCCCTTGTGCCTTAGTGGTATTATCGCCATGCTTGCGGGGAAATGAAAGAAAGAAAGAAAGGTAGGAGAGGGTGATAGAGAGGAGATTTACAGAGCTTAGCACGACATGGAACAAACCAAAATAAGGGTAAATAAAGGCAGGAAGATTGCAACATTCAAAATTTTTTTAAAATCCTGCTTTGAAAATCCGCATTCAAATTCCTATCTTTTAATTGTGATCGAATATGGCCCACTGACGCCATTGAGAGATTGTCAACTCAGCGACATGAAATTTCGATATACATATTATATATATTATATTAATATTATATACATATTATATATATAAGGAGGTGGGTCAATAAATATATAAATGCATTTTCTACATACTGTGGACAGGTGGATAGCGGCTCGGATTGAGGAATCAGAGCCGAGTTCGAATTCCAATCGAATCCATTACATTCACTTACGTGCTAATACCCTTGGGAAAGGTATGAATCCTCTTCTTCTCCCTCCAGCTATGGGGAAATATCAGTACAGACCGGGTTCTATAGCCTTGGATGGCAACTGGTCTACCGCGGAAAAAAATCTGCCTCGTCAGTCATGTAACGAGAGATACATGATCGCCTAAACGTGTATCACGTATGGCGCATAACTGACTGACTGACGTGGTTTATATACCTACGTATGTATTAGGTTGGTGCAAAAATATAACACACATACGTACATACACACACACACACACATATATATATCATTATTTTCTTGGGAGTACAAAATTTTATCATGGAAATAAAAATGGCAAGACGTGCTTTACCATTCATGGTTAAAAGGAAAATAGGGGAAAAAATGACCAGCCGACAGGTTTCGCCCTCGATCAACAGAGCTGAAATTGAGGAGAAGACTAAATATTGCAATATAAAAACGTGAGAAGCATGTGATAAAATAAAAGTGGAAAGATCAGATAGAAATCATTTCAAGCCCTAACAGGCATTCCCTCGGTTTACAGAGGGAGGGCTGCCTGGACCTGACATAGATCATTTCCAATATCTTTAAGTGTAACACAGAATGACCATGACTAAAGATGTAAAATGAGACAATGCTGAAATTTGTGGCACAACTTGGATTGTTTATAAAGTGCTCAGCAATGGCGAATCCGTATGTGTTCCTGATATTGTCACCAGATTGGAACGTGCCATTCCTAATTCTTCCAGGCACGTGCTGGTTAATCCGTGCGTCTAAACATAAGGTAGTTCTACCTATGTACTCGTCTCCGCAACTACATCCAAAATGGTATATTATTAATATGGCGGGGAGAGAGAACGTCCTTACGAGTAGACTCTCTCTCTCTCTCATATATATATATATATATATATATATATATATATATATATATATATAGAGAGAGAGAGAGAGAGAATTTATACACGTAAAAAGTTTGCAACTAAGCTAATTGATGTTACCTTCAGCATTTCAACTCCAGAGTTTTGTAGACAAATCCTCCGGGAATCACTCCGTCTACTCGTCAGCAGATATCAGCAATTGACTACTTATACTTCTCGATTTTTCTTTTTTATATGCATAATTCATTGGTGTAAGTTTTTAATAGTGTATGTGTGCGTGATGTACACACACACACACATATATATATATATATATATATAACAATTTCCGGTAACTATCTGAAAGCAAAGTTGTCTTACCTGATTAATACTGGCTGCTGTGTACTCTTCTTTCTTTTGAAGCTATGCATTTTTCGAGACGACATTGCCATTGCTGGAAATATTCTTGGAATTCGTTTACCAGAATACATTTCAGGAATGTAGTCATGTAATGCTGGATGTCGGGAATATCAGCAAATCTTTGTCCTTTCAATTCTGAAAATAAGCAAAAAATTACACGAGCTAAGTCTGGTGAATAACGTCTCATGCATCTTTCAACTATTCCAAATAAACCTGCTGATTGAAAGTTGCCCGTTGCGTTCAGAATTTGTAGTAAAATATCTCCATATAATCAAAGAAACACAAAAGCACAGTCTTGAAACATGCTTACTTTTTCAGCTAAGATGTAAACTTTGTTTTCCACTGCATGCTCTTGTATTTTGTTTGTGTGCTGTTTCTCAGTAATGAACCTGTTAAACATCTGTACATTATTCAAAATAGTGAATGATATATAAATCCGATGTTGTTTCATCAGTCAAGATTCGAAACACCATTTTTGAAGGAAATTCTCTCATTCACAAATCCTGATAAAATTCACTGAACAGTTTATTTATATTACGTTCTTGTTTCAGCTGAACAACCGAATCTTCGATTTGAGCGCACCAAAGTTTACACTATCTCTCTGCATCTGTTTTTGTGTTTTGGCTGTCCATTCCTTGTGTTACAAGACACATCTTCGTAGTATGTTCACCATAAGCTATTTTAACAGTGTTAACATTTTACTAGCATTTTTATCAATCTTCCCACAAAATGTGATGTTAATCTGCTACTCCAGATTCCTTTGGCTTGTATTCTACCAACATTATAGCATAAACACATAAAACTTCCTCCACTGTTCGGTAACAAATGACTGTCTCCTTTTCAAGAAATATATCGGAACATATCCAGACGAATCTATGATACGAGGCTCCTCACCCTGCTACATCTCAATTTAGGTAGCATTCATATAAAATACAAATTTTATTGTAACCTAATTATGTACAATAATAGGTCATATTCAATACAGGTGAACAATTCAACTAGGAAAATTGAAGATGAATATAATGTATTAATATACAAATTATTAAAGACATGTCATAATAGATCATTCCATCTTAAATAAATAAACAATATTTTGCGACCATTTTTAACTTGAAATTTTTCTTGTTAAAAAGTTGAATAATTTTAACACGTTGAACGTTATGGATAAAAAAAAATAGTGAATTTTATATACTAGTGTTTTTTCAAGACATAGCATGAGCAAAAAAATTTCACGGATTTGAAAAAAAAAATTGTAACGTATATAAATGTAGGTAGCGAAAAAGCATACGTTGATAGGATATCGAATGTCACAAAGCACTGTCTGGATTCTCTAATTAGGCTTGACCTCCCGGTCGTGGAAATTGGGGTGTAGTATACACCGGCCCTGGTTCATCTATCGGTCCAACACTCAGAATTTTAGATTTCAACAGTTAAAAAAAAAAAAAAAAAAAAAAAAAAAACACCCTCAACCAAACATTTACTCCTGCTACCTTGACTATATATTTATATTAACACCAATGACGTAGTAAAATAATAATAATAAGAATAATAACTGAGAATAGCTTTTGAAAATAACTCAATCCTTAATTTTACATATGAACTAAACAAAAATAACATAATTAAAAGTATTGATTCAAATAATGAAAACTTTAGAACCTTTGTTTATATATATATAATCTTACTTCGCTACACGAGTAAACACTTATTTCTTCTTCGAAGTGTCATGTCCCTTCGGGACGTTGGCGGTCGTGGCTCTCCACAATTTCCTGTCCTTTGCAGCTCTTAGTAAATTGTCTTTTTCCTATTTCACCTAAACCCTAAAATAGCCAACATGAATAATTTAATAAAATAGAGCACAATAAATATCCACATTACGTCCAATTACCAAATTAAAATATAAAACAAACATTGATTAATAATAATTTTCCTTCCAATGTAATTGATAAACAAATTAAACTAACCTTAATAATAACAACTAACAATAATTCAAATAATAATATTAAACTATTCTACAGAAACCAAATACACAATAACCACAAAGCAGGCAAAAAATTATACTAATATATAGATACCTATATATAGATACCTATATATAGATACCTAATGATAAAAAGCAAATAAATTAAACTCACCCGTTATTGCACCAAAAAAATGATCACTACCAAAAATATAACAAAAAATTGAACTTTAAGAAACCAGTGTTGACTATGAATTTGCTTGCCCATAATGTGTACATTGGTTACACAGCCACTACATTATCGCATCGATTAACGTGCCATTTATCTGATAATATTTCAATTAAATCGTAACACAAGAATAAAGCACAAAAACATCAAGCATAAAGGACAAACAACTCAACATCAATTAAAATGCTATTAAATTTAGCAAGTAATATTCTTTTTGGTTGGAAGGAAAGTTCTCGCTGTTTCTAAATAAATTTAATGTTCTAAAAACTGCGATAACTTTCCTCTCAATCATTAAAAAATAAATAAATAACACGACGAATTGTCACGTGAAAAGCGATTAGTTAAAAAAACTCATTATGCAGAGACGCGGTAGACACGATATCTGAAAAGTGATCACATTGAAATTAGGACAAACAACTCTTTGATATTGGCCTATAAAAACCGAAATACTCAAACATTGGACAATCCATATTTAAATATGTGCTAGCAACCAGAGGGCGGCGAAATCCTTAACAAAGAATGGGTAACGGTTCGAAACCAGAAACTGGAGAGCCGGGTTCCAAGTCCAGTCGGGTTCGTTACATACATTTTCTATACCTACAGTTATGCGATCATGTATCTTTCGATACATGACTGACGCAGATGGTTTCCATTTGTTTCTGCGGTAAGCCAGTTTCCATCCAAGGCTATAGAACCTGCTATTCACCCATAGCTGAGGGGAGAAGAAGAAGTATTAGCACGTAAGTGAATGTAAAGAATTCGGCTGGAATTCGAACTCGGCTCTCCGAATCCTCAGTCCGAACCGCTGTCCATTACTCTTACGTGCCTCCTCTATACCCACACGTTTATCCAATTTGAAATTTTTAGCACTTTTAATATCCTTATAATTTTTCTTTTTAATCATTTCCCCCCAAGCAAGGCAATAATGGTACTAGGACGCAGGAGGTTACAGGGAGTGAATGAGAAAGAAGACTTTAGTGGGGGAGGAGTGAGGAAAAGGGTAATAAAGGGACAGAGCTCAGGAAGACATAAGATGGCGATTGATGTTTCATTTAAATTTTTGAAGGTCGTGAGTGGTAAAGAAGCAAGAAATCGAAAAGGAGTTCCACAGAGGAGAAATGTGAGAAAAGAAACTGTTAGAATAGAAATGGCGATTGTATCTAATCCGTTGAACAGTAAAACAATGAGACCTAATTGCCAATCTAGTAGAACGCTTAAATTCATGCAATCGAGTCACTAAGTGAAAAAGCTCATAACAGCAGTTGCCTATTTTTTAGAAAATACTGAGGGAAGCTATGTCACGTTGGTGAGAATTGAGGAAAGGACAAAAAAAGAACTGGCTTCAAGAAAATGGAAGATGGCTAGTTCAACAATAAAACAGTGAGATCTAGTTGCCAATCTAGTAAAACGCTTAAATTCATGTTGTCGAGGGATAAAGTCATCAGGACAGTTGACACAAAAATATTTGTTGAAAAAACAGAGTAGAACCACATCACGTCTGTGAGAAAGGGACTGAAGTCAATATGCCTGATCAAGATCGATTACGTTACAGACCATTCTTTGAATTTTCAGTTTTACATTCTTCAGATTACCGAATGTCGAAACTAAGTTGTTTTTACTTCTGTCACAATTTAGTATGGCAATTCCTAGCATTTTGGTGACACTGATATCAATATATTCGTATAAAAATAAAATAGCTACAAGTAAATTTTCTACAAAACAAACACTCATAATATTGAACTAATTCCTGAACATTTTGCCCAACGCCTCTTTAATTTAGATTTTCTTCCAAATAGATTCTAAATTCGATATTGTCTTTATAAGTAAAATGTCCAAGTCATTTAAAACTATATTTATTATTTAAATTAAAATGTAAGTCAAAATTATGTTCAACTATCATTCTACATTATTTTACTTTTTAAACTTAATTCTTTCTGTTCGTAGGAAAGTTATCTTTTGCATACGGCTACGTCACGTTGAAACACCGGTTCCCGTAAGATCTCCGAAATTAAGCAACGTCCGCATGTCACAGGTGAGTGTTGTTGTTCTAGACTCACCTGTGACATGCCTAGTGTAAACTGTCATCTTTATACAACTGTGTTCTCAGATCAAGGATTAAATGTTTTCAAGCAAGTGAATGCTTTAGGTCTTAAAGATCTTCACCAGATTCTATAGACTAGTGCTACAGAATCACATTGTAGGAAAACTGCTAATATTACCATAGTTATTATCATTCAATTTCTTCCTCCTCGCTTCCTAAATTCTCCCTTGGCTTTCTCTCACCCGAAAGTCATCTTTTCTCAAGTCTCTCTTTGTTTCCGTTCCTCACACGTATTATTACTGAAGCAACAACCGTCTTTCGTCCTACCCAATTTCGGACACAGATAAGTTGCTTATTTTAATGAAGAACAGATACCGTGTAAAGTTCAATAACATTCAACGGTAGTCGTAGTCTTGTACGAGGTGAATTGTTGTGGTGTACTCACTTCTTCAAATATTGCCCTTAAAAAATAGTACAAAATTTGTACCTCCAGATTTTTAGTTAGTGAATCTTTTATAGTTCGTTTGCATTGTTATGAGTTTTTTTTGTTTTTTTTTAACAGTGATTTTCACCCTGTACAAGGACCAAGAGCACTCGAGGTAGAGGGTTACAGAATATGTACAGAATATGAGGAACAGCCTATGTGATATTTATACACGAGGAAAAAGATTAACCCTAGACTTGTTCAGGTTAAGATTGTACTGATTGGAGGACCATCCTCTTGAGAGAACAGTTCCACAAAGCAGCGGTTCATAGGAAGAATTTGCTTGAGTGGAACTTACATCTCACCATACGAAGGGAATGAGGGTGGTTCACTACAATGTCCGTGGTACGGTGGGTCTTAACCATTAAGTTTAGAACTGGTGGAACTAGGGAATGTAGTTCGTTTGAACACTTTCCTTGGCAATAGAGCAGCGAGGGGTCTTCCTATGTTTCGTCTGTGAGAAAGGGTCTGTAGGGTGGGAAATAGTTAATCACCCACAAGGATGCTGAGACTTTTGGACTCTACCAAGACTGGAAAATGAAAACAGGACAGCTCCTACCCATATATGACAGCAGAACTCCATTTTCGGCCTCTTGTAAAAGTAGAGGATAGCAGGGGGAATCAGGTACCTACTAGAGAGGTAACGAACGTCTAAATTTGTAGTGAAGATTTATTCAGTTCAATCTGAATACTGCCCATAAGTGATGTTCATCCATTTCTTTTATAGGTGTGTAATTTCAAAGGGAGATAAGTATGATTACCTCCCACCACTATAGCATTTAGACCATTCATTTGGAGTTTAACATTTTCAACTATATTTCTGGTCACAATCAGAAACAAGAAAAAAACCATTGATGTATTTTGTTTTTATTTTTAAGTACTTTTAAACTCAGAATTGTAGCTGTAAAGAAAAACAGAAATATGTTTAAGCTTATAGTAAAGTTTTATTCAATGCTATTTGACTACTGGCCATAAATTAGGTTCAACCATTTCTTTTATAGTTGAGTAGTTCAAGGGTGGAAAAAAATGATAACTATATTGTCAATAATATTTATTAGTAGGCCTTTTGACTAAATTGAAGTATGTGTCCTTTTTCAATGAAATGAGAAATAAATAAAGTGGGACTCACTCTTTAAACAAAACAACAACTGAAAAAAAAAACTCCAAAAAGAACAACATTTCGCAGAAGAGTGAATCCCAGTGGACCCCCAGTAATGTTACATAGACCCTCAGTTGAGAAACACTTATTTAGATCATTCATTTGGAGTTTGACATTTCAACTATATATCTGGCCACAATCAAAAACAAGGAAAAATTCATAGATACATTTTGTTTTTATTTTTAAATACTTTTAAACTCAGCATTGTAGCTGTAAAGAAAAACAGATAAACAGTTAAACTTGTAATGAAGCTTTATTCAATGCAATTTGACTACTGCCCATAAATGAGGTTCAACCATTTCTTTTACAGTCGAGTAGTTCAAAAGGGAGATAGCTGTGGCTGCTTTCACTATAAATATAAAATCCAAAATGAAAAGAAAACTAGGTTTGCTTAAAAAAACTGTGTTCGAAATACTGAACACTGCCCTCCAAACAAATAAAGGCAAATAACATTTTAGCCATTAACCAGGCCAGAGATAGTTCGGTGGATTTAAGAAAATTAGATATATAGATAATTCATTTTATTACTAGTTAATTTTTCTTTCACCTTATTTTTATTGCTTTTAACGAAATTGGATCAGAAATTCGGACAATTTCCGACTACCTACATACAGATATATTGCAGATTTTTCAACTAAATGAAAGCACTAGCTGTTAGATATAGAAACATCTTAAAGGTGATGAGGATCCCTTGAAGAATCAGCCTTTGAATACATATCACATCGATGTAACGGTTTTTGATCATTATCTGACCACCACTTTTCTCCTACCAACAAAAATATAGTGAGTCCCCACCTATTCGCTTTTCAGCATTCGCGGTTTCTCACATTCGCGGATTTGTCTTTAGAACGTATGTACTTGTTATTCACGGAAACCCCGATGATTCGCGTCTTTTTCTGAAGAACATATGTACAAATTTATTCACCGAGAACTCCCTCGATTCGCGTATTTTTTCGATAGAACATATTTAAAATATTCTTGTATTATTTTCCTGTTATTTAAGTAACTTAAAACATAACAGTCCATTTTTACGGTAAAAATTGGCAGAATTGTACGCAAAACATGCGCGTAGTGCTAGGGCTTTGTTTTTTGTTAGGGACGGCGGTTGGGGTCTTAAAAGTGGCTTATGATAATTCTGGGGGCATCATCACAGTTCTGTTTTTAGAAAATGTTTTAAACTTTATATTTCATGTCTTGTTACACATATTTTATACAGTATTTTCAATGGTTGTATCGATCTATGCGTAATTAAAAACGGTTAGTGTACGTATGAAAGAAAATTTACGCTATGTAAACAATACTATTTTTCAAAAATGTTTTTAAAAGGGCCTGAAATGTTTCTAAAGTGTTTAGGATGAAAGTTTAAGGCATATGGGGTTTTAACAATCAAAATAAGTACTTATAATCACTTTTTTGGTGGGGTGGGGTACAAGTATTTGCGGATTCTAACAATTCGCGGCCGGTCCTAGTCCTAAGCCCCGCGAATATAGAGCACTCACGGCTTTTCAAAGTTAAATTGAAGCAAAAGGTTGAAATTAAATTCAAACAATCAAGAACAATAGGCACGAATAAAAAGAACGAAGACAAATTTGTTATAATAATTATTATTTTAACAAATAATACAAAATCTTTTAAGTTCGTCTTTGAATTTCAAGACGGTACGAAAAGAAATTGATACATCAGACTTAAAAAGAAGCAACATTCAGTTGCTGGAGAAAGGAAACCATGCGTGCGCTATATATATATATATATATATATATATATATATATAGGGGGTAGGATGTAAAATTGAACCATTGACTCTCTCTCTCTCTCTCTCTCTGAGAGGACAGCCTGTATGTTTGGTGAGTATGCATGTGAGGATTACGCCCACTTGGTCTACAAAAGACGCCCATTAAGTGGCAGTGTTTAAGGGATATATAAAAGAACAGATATAATCTTCCTTTTTCGCATTCTTTTATTTTCTTTTGCTCAAAGATGTAGCAGCGCCGATGCGCTCCTTGACTCCACTGGAGAAAAATTTTTCAACTAATGACTAAACTTTAAACACGCGTATCACCCATACACAGTTCCTAACAGCTAAGTTTTAACGTCTTTCCTTTCATTTTCAGCTATGTATAGCGATTTACTAAGCGTAGCTTAGATGCGGCACAAGGCCGAAAGTATGGAGCACCCAATGAGGATCGAACTCACTACTCAGCTGTAATTGAGCTAGCGGCTTTTCAGCTATGTATATAGTCGTATATTTTCTTTGATTTCTTAATTATTTATTAGTTACGTTTTGAAGAGTATTTCCGGTCTCCTTGTACCTCTACAAATGATGACAACCCGCTAATTTCATGGGGAAACCTTGGTTGCCGCTGCTTTTGATTGAGTTAGAAGCAGTGTCCACAACATTACAACAATGCTATCCTAAGGAAACTGGAGACTCGACCCACGTTTATTATAGGTGGACGTAATCTTAACAATATAAGATACGCAGATGACATTGTGTTGATGGCCGACTCTGAAAGAAAACTACAGGACATCGAAGACAGGGTGGTAGAAGAAAGCGTGAAGAAAAGAGTAACTATCAACTGCAAAACGACAGGAAGTATGATCATCAGCATGAGAAAATGATGCAAGTTACAAACTGGAGATATCAAGCAGGTGCAGAAGTTTAAATATCTTGGAAGCGTTTTAACAGAAGATGGACAATGCGACTCCGATATCCAAACTCACATTCGATTACCGTAAGAAGTATTCCAAAAGCAAAGCAAACGGAAACAAGAAAAATACAGGAATGCTGTGTGTTAACCTTTCTCTTATAAAGGGACACGGTTCAGGAAGACATAAGATGGCGATTGATGTTGCATTTAATTTTTTGAAAGTCTAATGCGGTAAAGAAGTAAGAAATCGAAAGGGAGTTTCACAGAGGAGAAATGTGAGAAAAGAAATAGAAGTGGCGGTTGTATCTAATCAGTTCAACAGTAAAACGATGAGACCTAATTGCCAATCTAGTAGAACGCTTAAATTCATGTTGTCGAAAGACCAGAACTCATCAGGACAGTTGACACAAAAATATTTGTGGAAAAAACAGAGTAGAACCACATCACATCTGTGAGAAAGTGACTGAAGTGAATACGCCTGGTCAGGATCGATTACGTTACAGACCATTCTTTGAATTTTCAGTTTTACACTCTTCAAATTTCGCAAGATTACGAAATGTTGAAAGTAATTTGTTTTTACTTCTGTCACAATTTAGTATGGCAATTCCTAGCATTTTGGTGACACCGATATCAATATATTCGTATAAAAAAATGGCTACAAGTAAATTTTCTACAAAACAAACACTCATAATATTGAACTAATTCCTGAACATTTTGCCCAATGCCTCTTTAAATTGGATTTTCTTCCAAGTAGATTCTAAATTCGATATTGTCTTTATAATAAAATGTCCAAGTCATTTAAAACTATATTTATTATTTAAATTAAAATGTAAGTCAAAATTATGTTTAAATTTGCATAGTAAAATTTCTGTTCATGAAATCCAAACATAGGCGAAGCATAAGGCAGTGAATGCTGGACGATCTCCTCTTGGATGAGGAGATTGATTGACCAGTTCGTTTTCTACGGCTTATCAACCTTTTGCAGGTTATTTAAAGCCAGAAAATATTTTTAGATTGAAAGTATTTTTTTTTTGTGGGAGATAATAACGGTTTAGTGATACCAGTCTTACTAATTAACCTATATATTTCCCAAGGGTATTTATGCGTAATTGAATATAATGAACCCAATGGGAATTAGAACTCGGCTCTTCGATTAACAATTCCGAGCTATTATCCACAACATCACCCGAAAATCCAAGCTTACAGCACCTGGTATACCCAAGCGGTCACCCATCTAGGTACTGACAAGACTCAACGTTGCTTAACTTCGGTGATCTTACGGGGACTCATTTTTCAACATGATATGCCCATAAGCCTATAGATGAGGAGAAAACAAGAGGCAGCAGAATTGTGATTCCACAAAAGGACATTGGAAGTAATAATGAAGTCTTAAAGAAAATGGCAATAGAAAGAACAATTTTACTCAGAATCAGGAAGAAAACTCCTTGAACATATGTGGAGGAAGGAGTGCTTTAGAAAACTTAACACTCAAGGAGAATATTAAGGATAAGAGATAGAGGAAGACAGCGAACCATTTACCTGACGAAATTGTGTGAATAATAGATGGTGGAAGCCTTAGCAAAGGAAGAACAACTGCTAAGAGCTACACTAGGTAGGAAGTTGTGGAGAGCCATGATTTTCTATGTCCTGAACATCAAGAGAGATG
>CAWVQA010001230.1:0-12034 GCA_963932145.1 Acanthosepion lycidas | reverse complement strand
ATTTTCAATAATTTCATTGTTTTTCTAATGTTTTCAAACAGTTATTGATATTTACAAACTAGCGTTGAAAAAGTAGTGAAAAAAGCTAGATTTGCATGTAAATCGCTATGTAATTAAAAGTTGTGTAAAACATAAAATCTTAAATAAAACTTTGTCAAAACTTCTGAAACTAGTTAAAATCAATAAGTTTTGATTGATTTCATATCGTATATTTTCAATAATTTCATTGTTTTTCTAATGTTTTCAAACAGTTATTGATATTTACAAACTAGCGTTGAAAAAGTAGTGAAAAAAGCTAGATTTTGCATGTAAATCGCTATGTAATTAAAAGTTGTGTAAAACATAAAATCTTAAATAAAACTTTGTCAAAACTTCTGAAACTAGTTAAAATCAATAAGTTTTGATTGATTTCATATCGATTTTCAATAATTTCATTGTTTTTCTAATGTTTTCAAACAGTTATTGATATTTACAAACTAGCGTTGAAAAAGTAGTGAAAAAAGCTAGATTTTGCATGTAAATCGCTATGTAATTAAAAGTTGTGTAAAACATAAAATCTTAAATAAAACTTTGTCAAAACTTCTGAAACTAGTTAAAATCAATAAGTTTTGATTGATTTCATATCGATTTTCAATAATTTCATTGTTTTTCTAATGTTTTCAAACAGTTATTGATATTTACAAACTAGCGTTGAAAAAGTAGTGAAAACAGCTAGATTTTGCATGTAAATCGCTATGTAATTAAAAGTTGTGTAAAACATAAAATCTTAAATAAAACTTTGTCAAAACTTCTGAAACTAGTTAAAATCAATAAGTTTTGATTGATTTCATATCGATTTTCAATAATTTCATTGTTTTTCTAATGTTTTCAAACAGTTATTGATATTTACAAACTAGCGTTGAAAAAGTAGTGAAAAAAGCTAGATTTTGCATGTAAATCGCTATGTAATTAAAAGTTGTGTAAAACATAAAATCTTAAATAAAACTTTGTCAAAACTTCTGAAACTAGTTAAAATCAATAAGTTTTGATTGATTTCATATCGATTTTCAATAATTTCATTGTTTTTCTAATGTTTTCAAACAGTTATTGATATTTACAAACTAGCGTTAAAAAGTAGTCAAAACAGCTAGATTTTGCATGTAAATCGCTATGTAATTAAAAGTTGTGTAAAACATAAAATCTTAAATAAAACTTTGTCAAAACTTCTGAAACTAGTTAAAATCAATAAGTTTTGATTGATTTCATATCGATTTTCAATAATTTCATTGTTTTTCTAATGTTTTCAAACAGTTATTGATATTTACAAACTAGCGTTGAAAAAGTAGTGAAAAAAGCTAGATTTTGCATGTAAATCGCTATGTAATTAAAAGTTGTGTAAAACATAAAATCTTAAATAAAACTTTGTCAAAACTTCTGAAACTAGTTAAAATCAATAAGTTTTGATTGATTTCATATCGATTTTCAATAATTTCATTGTTTTTCTAATGTTTTCAAACAGTTATTGATATTTACAAACTAGCGTTGAAAAAGTAGTGAAAAAAGCTAGATTTTGCATGTAAATCGCTATGTAATTAAAAGTTGTGTAAAACATAAAATCTTAAATAAAACTTTGTCAAAACTTCTGAAACTAGTTAAAATCAATAAGTTTTGATTGATTTCATATCGATTTTCAATAATTTCATTGTTTTTCTAATGTTTTCAAACAGTTATTGATATTTACAAACTAGCGTTGAAAAAGTAGTGAAAAAAGCTAGATTTTGCATGTAAATCGCTATGTAATTAAAAGTTGTGTAAAACATAAAATCTTAAATAAAACTTTGTCAAAACTTCTGAAACTAGTTAAAATCAATAAGTTTTGATTGATTTCATATCGATTTTCAATAATTTCATTGTTTTTCTAATGTTTTCAAACAGTTATTGATATTTACAAACTAGCGTTGAAAAAGTAGTGAAAAAAGCTAGATTTTGCATGTAAATCGCTATGTAATTAAAAGTTGTGTAAAACATAAAATCTTAAATAAAACTTTGTCAAAACTTCTGAAACTAGTTAAAATCAATAAGTTTTGATTGATTTCATATCGATTTTCAATAATTTCATTGTTTTTCTAATGTTTTCAAACAGTTATTGATATTTACAAACTAGCGTTGAAAAAGTAGTGAAAAAAGCTAGATTTTGCATGTAAATCGCTATGTAATTAAAAGTTGTGTAAAACATAAAATCTTAAATAAAACTTTGTCAAAACTTCTGAAACTAGTTAAAATCAATAAGTTTTGATTGATTTCATATCGATTTTCAATAATTTCATTGTTTTTCTAATGTTTTCAAACAGTTATTGATATTTACAAACTAGCGTTGAAAAAGTAGTGAAAAAAGCTAGATTTTGCATGTAAATCGCTATGTAATTAAAAGTTGTGTAAAACATAAAATCTTAAATAAAACTTTGTCAAAACTTCTGAAACTAGTTAAAATCAATAAGTTTTGATTGATTTCATATCGATTTTCAATAATTTCATTGTTTTTCTAATGTTTTCAAACAGTTATTGATATTTACAAACTAGCGTTGAAAAAGTAGTGAAAAAAGCTAGATTTTGCATGTAAATCGCTATGTAATTAAAAGTTGTGTAAAACATAAAATCTTAAATAAAACTTTGTCAAAACTTCTGAAACTAGTTAAAATCAATAAGTTTTGATTGATTTCATATCGATTTTCAATAATTTCATTGTTTTTCTAATGTTTTCAAACAGTTATTGATATTTACAAACTAGCGTTGAAAAAGTAGTGAAAAAAGCTAGATTTTGCATGTAAATCGCTATGTAATTAAAAGTTGTGTAAAACATAAAATCTTAAATAAAACTTTGTCAAAACTTCTGAAACTAGTTAAAATCAATAAGTTTTGATTGATTTCATATCGATTTTCAATAATTTCATTGTTTTTCTAATGTTTTCAAACAGTTATTGATATTTACAAACTAGCGTTGAAAAAGTAGTGAAAAAAGCTAGATTTTGCATGTAAATCGCTATGTAATTAAAAGTTGTGTAAAACATAAAATCTTAAATAAAACTTTGTCAAAACTTCTGAAACTAGTTAAAATCAATAAGTTTTGATTGATTTCATATCGATTTTCAATAATTTCATTGTTTTTCTAATGTTTTCAAACAGTTATTGATATTTACAAACTAGCGTTGAAAAAGTAGTGAAAAAAGCTAGATTTTGCATGTAAATCGCTATGTAATTAAAAGTTGTGTAAAACATAAAATCTTAAATAAAACTTTGTCAAAACTTCTGAAACTAGTTAAAATCAATAAGTTTTGATTGATTTCATATCGATTTTCAATAATTTCATTGTTTTTCTAATGTTTTCAAACAGTTATTGATATTTACAAACTAGCGTTAAAAAGTAGTCAAAACAGCTAGATTTTGCATGTAAATCGCTATGTAATTAAAAGTTGTGTAAAACATAAAATCTTAAATAAAACTTTGTCAAAACTTCTGAAACTAGTTAAAATCAATAAGTTTTGATTGATTTCATATCGATTTTCAATAATTTCATTGTTTTTCTAATGTTTTCAAACAGTTATTGATATTTACAAACTAGCGTTGAAAAAGTAGTGAAAAAAGCTAGATTTTGCATGTAAATCGCTATGTAATTAAAAGTTGTGTAAAACATAAAATCTTAAATAAAACTTTGTCAAAACTTCTGAAACTAGTTAAAATCAATAAGTTTTGATTGATTTCATATCGATTTTCAATAATTTCATTGTTTTTCTAATGTTTTCAAACAGTTATTGATATTTACAAACTAGCGTTGAAAAAGTAGTGAAAAAAGCTAGATTTTGCATGTAAATCGCTATGTAATTAAAAGTTGTGTAAAACATAAAATCTTAAATAAAACTTTGTCAAAACTTCTGAAACTAGTTAAAATCAATAAGTTTTGATTGATTTCATATCGATTTTCAATAATTTCATTGTTTTTCTAATGTTTTCAAACAGTTATTGATATTTACAAACTAGCGTTGAAAAAGTAGTGAAAAAAGCTAGATTTTGCATGTAAATCGCTATGTAATTAAAAGTTGTGTAAAACATAAAATCTTAAATAAAACTTTGTCAAAACTTCTGAAACTAGTTAAAATCAATAAATTTTGATTGATTTCATATCGATTTTCAATAATTTCATTGTTTTTCTAATGTTTTCAAACAGTTATTGATATTTACAAACTAGCGTTGAAAAAGTAGTGAAAAAAGCTAGATTTTGCATGTAAATCGCTATGTAATTAAAAGTTGTGTAAAACATAAAATCTTAAATAAAACTTTGTCAAAACTTCTGAAACTAGTTAAAATCAATAAGTTTTGATTGATTTCATATCGATTTTCAATAATTTCATTGTTTTTCTAATGTTTTCAAACAGTTATTGATATTTACAAACTAGCGTTGAAAAAGTAGTGAAAAAAGCTAGATTTTGCATGTAAATCGCTATGTAATTAAAAGTTGTGTAAAACATAAAATCTTAAATAAAACTTTGTCAAAACTTCTGAAACTAGTTAAAATCAATAAGTTTTGATTGATTTCATATCGATTTTCAATAATTTCATTGTTTTTCTAATGTTTTCAAACAGTTATTGATATTTACAAACTAGCGTTGAAAAAGTAGTGAAAAAAGCTAGATTTTGCATGTAAATCGCTATGTAATTAAAAGTTGTGTAAAACATAAAATCTTAAATAAAACTTTGTCAAAACTTCTGAAACTAGTTAAAATCAATAAGTTTTGATTGATTTCATATCGATTTTCAATAATTTCATTGTTTTTCTAATGTTTTCAAACAGTTATTGATATTTACAAACTAGCGTTGAAAAAGTAGTGAAAAAAGCTAGATTTTGCATGTAAATCGCTATGTAATTAAAAGTTGTGTAAAACATAAAATCTTAAATAAAACTTTGTCAAAACTTCTGAAACTAGTTAAAATCAATAAGTTTTGATTGATTTCATATCGATTTTCAATAATTTCATTGTTTTTCTAATGTTTTCAAACAGTTATTGATATTTACAAACTAGCGTTGAAAAAGTAGTGAAAAAAGCTAGATTTTGCATGTAAATCGCTATGTAATTAAAAGTTGTGTAAAACATAAAATCTTAAATAAAACTTTGTCAAAACTTCTGAAACTAGTTAAAATCAATAAATTTTGATTGATTTCATATCGATTTTCAATAATTTCATTGTTTTTCTAATGTTTTCAAACAGTTATTGATATTTACAAACTAGCGTTGAAAAAGTAGTGAAAAAAGCTAGATTTTGCATGTAAATCGCTATGTAATTAAAAGTTGTGTAAAACATAAAATCTTAAATAAAACTTTGTCAAAACTTCTGAAACTAGTTAAAATCAATAAATTTTGATTGATTTCATATCGATTTTCAATAATTTCATTGTTTTTCTAATGTTTTCAAACAGTTATTGATATTTACAAACTAGCGTTGAAAAAGTAGTGAAAAAAGCTAGATTTTGCATGTAAATCGCTATGTAATTAAAAGTTGTGTAAAACATAAAATCTTAAATAAAACTTTGTCAAAACTTCTGAAACTAGTTAAAATCAATAAGTTTTGATTGATTTCATATCGATTTTCAATAATTTCATTGTTTTTCTAATGTTTTCAATCAGTTATTGATATTTACAAACTAGCGTTAAAAAGTAGTCAAAACAGCTAGATTTTGCATGTAAATCGCGATGTAATTAAAAGTTGTGTAAAACATAAAATCTTAAATAAAACTTTGTCAAAACTTCTGAAACTAGTTAAAATCAATAAGTTTTGATTGATTTCATCTCGATTTTCAATAATTTCATTGTTTTTCTAATGTTTTCAAACAGTTATTGATATTTACAAACTAGCGTTGAAAAAGTAGTGAAAAAAGCTAGATTTTGCATGTAAATCGCTATGTAATTAAAAGTTGTGTAAAACATAAAATCTTAAATAAAACTTTGTCAAAACTTCTGAAACTAGTTAAAATCAATAAGTTTTGATTGATTTCATATCGATTTTCAATAATTTCATTGTTTTTCTAATGTTTTCAAACAGTTATTGATATTTACAAACTAGCGTTGAAAAAGTAGTGAAAAAAGCTAGATTTTGCAGTTAAATCGCTATGTAATTAAAAGTTGTGTAAAACATAAAATCTTAAATAAAACTTTGTCAAAACTTCTGAAACTAGTTAAAATCAATAAGTTTTGATTGATTTCATATCGATTTTCAATAATTTCATTGTTTTTCTAATGTTTTCAAACAGTTATTGATATTTACAAACTAGCGTTAAAAAGTAGTCAAAACAGCTAGATTTTGCATGTAAATCGCTATGTAATTAAAAGTTGTGTAAAACATAAAATCTTAAATAAAACTTTGTCAAAACTTCTGAAACTAGTTAAAATCAATAAGTTTTGATTGATTTCATATCGATTTTCAATAATTTCATTGTTTTTCTAATGTTTTCAAACAGTTATTGATATTTACAAACTAGCGTTAAAAAGTAGTCAAAACAGCTAGATTTTGCATGTAAATCGCTATGTAATTAAAAGTTGTGTAAAACATAAAATCTTAAATAAAACTTTGTCAAAACTTCTGAAACTAGTTAAAATCAATAAGTTTTGATTGATTTCATATCGATTTTCAATAATTTCATTGTTTTTCTAATGTTTTCAAACAGTTATTGATATTTACAAACTAGCGTTGAAAAAGTAGTGAAAAAAGCTAGATTTTGCATGTAAATCGCTATGTAATTAAAAGTTGTGTAAAACATAAAATCTTAAATAAAACTTTGTCAAAACTTCTGAAACTAGTTAAAATCAATAAGTTTTGATTGATTTCATATCGATTTTCAATAATTTCATTGTTTTTCTAATGTTTTCAAACAGTTATTGATATTTACAAACTAGCGTTGAAAAAGTAGTGAAAAAAGCTAGATTTTGCATGTAAATCGCTATGTAATTAAAAGTTGTGTAAAACATAAAATCTTAAATAAAACTTTGTCAAAACTTCTGAAACTAGTTAAAATCAATAAGTTTTGATTGATTTCATATCGATTTTCAATAATTTCATTGTTTTTCTAATGTTTTCAAACAGTTATTGATATTTACAAACTAGCGTTGAAAAAGTAGTGAAAAAAGCTAGATTTTGCATGTAAATCGCTATGTAATTAAAAGTTGTGTAAAACATAAAATCTTAAATAAAACTTTGTCAAAACTTCTGAAACTAGTTAAAATCAATAAATTTTGATTGATTTCATATCGATTTTCAATAATTTCATTGTTTTTCTAATGTTTTCAAACAGTTATTGATATTTACAAACTAGCGTTGAAAAAGTAGTGAAAAAAGCTAGATTTTGCATGTAAATCGCTATGTAATTAAAAGTTGTGTAAAACATAAAATCTTAAATAAAACTTTGTCAAAACTTCTGAAACTAGTTAAAATCAATAAATTTTGATTGATTTCATATCGATTTTCAATAATTTCATTGTTTTTCTAATGTTTTCAAACAGTTATTGATATTTACAAACTAGCGTTGAAAAAGTAGTGAAAAAAGCTAGATTTTGCATGTAAATCGCTATGTAATTAAAAGTTGTGTAAAACATAAAATCTTAAATAAAACTTTGTCAAAACTTCTGAAACTAGTTAAAATCAATAAGTTTTGATTGATTTCATATCGATTTTCAATAATTTCATTGTTTTTCTAATGTTTTCAATCAGTTATTGATATTTACAAACTAGCGTTAAAAAGTAGTCAAAACAGCTAGATTTTGCATGTAAATCGCGATGTAATTAAAAGTTGTGTAAAACATAAAATCTTAAATAAAACTTTGTCATAACTTCTGAAACTAGTTAAAATCAATAAGTTTTGATTGATTTCATCTCGATTTTCAATAATTTCATTGTTTTTCTAATGTTTTCAAACAGTTATTGATATTTACAAACTAGCGTTGAAAAAGTAGTGAAAAAAGCTAGATTTTGCATGTAAATCGCTATGTAATTAAAAGTTGTGTAAAACATAAAATCTTAAATAAAACTTTGTCAAAACTTCTGAAACTAGTTAAAATCAATAAGTTTTGATTGATTTCATATCGATTTTCAATAATTTCATTGTTTTTCTAATGTTTTCAAACAGTTATTGATATTTACAAACTAGCGTTGAAAAAGTAGTGAAAAAAGCTAGATTTTGCAGTTAAATCGCTATGTAATTAAAAGTTGTGTAAAACATAAAATCTTAAATAAAACTTTGTCAAAACTTCTGAAACTAGTTAAAATCAATAAGTTTTGATTGATTTCATATCGATTTTCAATAATTTCATTGTTTTTCTAATGTTTTCAAACAGTTATTGATATTTACAAACTAGCGTTAAAAAGTAGTCAAAACAGCTAGATTTTGCATGTAAATCGCTATGTAATTAAAAGTTGTGTAAAACATAAAATCTTAAATAAAACTTTGTCAAAACTTCTGAAACTAGTTAAAATCAATAAGTTTTGATTGATTTCATATCGATTTTCAATAATTTCATTGTTTTTCTAATGTTTTCAAACAGTTATTGATATTTACAAACTAGCGTTAAAAAGTAGTCAAAACAGCTAGATTTTGCATGTAAATCGCTATGTAATTAAAAGTTGTGTAAAACATAAAATCTTAAATAAAACTTTGTCAAAACTTCTGAAACTAGTTAAAATCAATAAGTTTTGATTGATTTCATATCGATTTTCAATAATTTCATTGTTTTTCTAATGTTTTCAAACAGTTATTGATATTTAAAAACTAGCGTTGAAAAAGTAGTGAAAAAAGCTAGATTTTGCATGTAAATCGCTATGTAATTAAAAGTTGTGTAAAACATAAAATCTTAAATAAAACTTTGTCAAAACTTCTGAAACTAGTTAAAATCAATAAGTTTTGATTGATTTCATATCGATTTTCAATAATTTCATTGTTTTTCTAATGTTTTCAAACAGTTATTGATATTTACAAACTAGCGTTAAAAAGTAGTCAAAACAGCTAGATTTTGCATGTAAATCGCTATGTAATTAAAAGTTGTGTAAAACATAAAATCTTAAATAAAACTTTGTCAAAACTTCTGAAACTAGTTAAAATCAATAAGTTTTGATTGATTTCATATCGATTTTCAATAATTTCATTGTTTTTCTAATGTTTTCAAACAGTTATTGATATTTAAAAACTAGCGTTGAAAAAGTAGTGAAAAAAGCTAGATTTTGCATGTAAATCGCTATGTAATTAAAAGTTGTGTAAAACATAAAATCTTAAATAAAACTTTGTCAAAACCTCTGAAACTAGTTAAAATCAATAAGTTTTGATTGATTTCATATCGATTTTTAATAATTTCATTGTTTTTCTAATGTTTTCAAACAGTTATTGATATTTACAAACTAGCGTTAAAAAGTAGTCAAAACAGCTAGATTTTGCATGTAAATCGCTATGTAATTAAAAGTTGTGTAAAACATAAAATCTTAAATAAAACTTTGTCAAAACTTCTGAAACTAGTTAAAATCAATAAGTTTTGGTTGATTTCATATCGATTTTCAATAATTTCATTGTTTTTCTAATGTTTTCAAACAGTTATTTATATTTACAAACTAGCGTTGAAAAAGTAGTGAAAAAAGCTAGATTTTGCATGTAAATCGCTATGTAATTAAAAGTTGTGTAAAACATAAAATCTTAAATAAAACTTTGTCAAAACTTCTGAAACTAGTTAAAATCAATAAGTTTTGATTATTTCATATCGATTTTCAATAATTTCATTGTTTTTCTAATGTTTTCAAACAGTTATTGATATTTACAAACTAGCGTTGAAAAAGTAGTGAAAAAAGCTAGATTTTGCATGTAAATCGCTATGTAATTAAAAGTTGTGTAAAACATAAAATCTTAAATAAAACTTTGTCAAAACTTCTGAAACTAGTTAAAATCAATAAGTTTTGATTGATTTCATATCGATTTTCAATAATTTCATTGTTTTTCTAATGTTTTCAAACAGTTATTGATATTTACAAACTAGCGTTGAAAAAGTAGTGAAAAAAGCTAGATTTTGCATGTAAATCGCTATGTAATTAAAAGTTGTGTAAAACATAAAATCTTAAATAAAACTTTGTCAAAACTTCTGAAACTAGTTAAAATCAATAAGTTTTGATTGATTTCATATCGATTTTCAATAATTTCATTGTTTTTCTAATGTTTTCAAACAGTTATTGATATTTACAAACTAGCGTTAAAAAGTAGTCAAAACAGCTAGATTTTGCATGTAAATCGCTATGTAATTAAAAGTTGTGTAAAACATAAAATCTTAAATAAAACTTTGTCAAAACTTCTGAAACTAGTTAAAATCAATAAGTTTTGATTGATTTCATATCGATTTTCAATAATTTCATTGTTTTTCTAATGTTTTCAAACAGTTATTGATATTTACAAACTAGCGTTGAAAAAGTAGTGAAAAAAGCTAGATTTTGCATGTAAATCGCTATGTAATTAAAAGTTGTGTAAAACATAAAATCTTAAATAAAACTTTGTCAAAACTTCTGAAACTAGTTAAAATCAATAAGTTTTGATTGATTTCATATCGATTTTCAATAATTTCATTGTTTTTCTAATGTTTTCAAACAGTTATTGATATTTACAAACTAGCGTTGAAAAAGTAGTGAAAAAAGCTAGATTTTGCATGTAAATCGCTATGTAATTAAAAGTTGTGTAAAACATAAAATCTTAAATAAAACTTTGTCAAAACTTCTGAAACTAGTTAAAATCAATAAGTTTTGATTGATTTCATATCGATTTTCAATAATTTCATTGTTTTTCTAATGTTTTCAAACAGTTATTGATATTTACAAACTAGCGTTGAAAAAGTAGTGAAAAAAGCTAGATTTTGCATGTAAATCGCTATGTAATTAAAAGTTGTGTAAAACATAAAATCTTAAATAAAACTTTGTCAAAACTTCTGAAACTAGTTAAAATCAATAAGTTTTGATTGATTTCATATCGATTTTCAATAATTTCATTGTTTTTCTAATGTTTTCAAACAGTTATTGATATTTACAAACTAGCGTTGAAAAAGTAGTGAAAAAAGCTAGATTTTGCATGTAAATCGCTATGTAATTAAAAGTTGTGTAAAACATAAAATCTTAAATAAAACTTTGTCAAAACTTCTGAAACTAGTTAAAATCAATAAGTTTTGATTGATTTCATATCGATTTTCAATAATTTCATTGTTTTTCTAATGTTTTCAAACAGTTATTGATATTTACAAACTAGCGTTGAAAAAGTAGTGAAAAAAGCTAGATTTTGCATGTAAATCGCTATGTAATTAAAAGTTGTGTAAAACATAAAATCTTAAATAAAACTTTGTCAAAACTTCTGAAACTAGTTAAAATCAATAAGTTTTGATTGATTTCATATCGATTTTCAATAATTTCATTGTTTTTCTAATGTTTTCAAACAGTTATTGATATTTACAAACTAGCGTTGAAAAAGTAGTGAAAAAAGCTAGATTTTGCATGTAAATCGCTATGTAATTAAAAGTTGTGTAAAACATAAAATCTTAAATAAAACTTTGTCAAAACTTCTGAAACTAGTTAAAATCAATAAGTTTTGATTGATTTCATATCGATTTTCAATAATTTCATTGTTTTTCTAATGTTTTCAAACAGTTATTGATATTTACAAACTAGCGTTAAAAAGTAGTCAAAACAGCTAGATTTTGCATGTAAATCGCTATGTAATTAAAAGTTGTGTAAAACATAAAATCTTAAATAAAACTTTGTCAAAACTTCTGAAACTAGTTAAAATCAATAAGTTTTGATTGATTTCATATCGATTTTCAATAATTTCATTGTTTTTCTAATGTTTTCAAACAGTTATTGATATTTACAAACTAGCGTTAAAAAGTAGTCAAAACAGCTAGATTTTGCATGTAAATCGCTATGTTATTAAAAGTTGTGTAAAACATAAAATCTTAAATAAAACTTTGTCAAAACTTCTGAAACTAGTTAAAATCAATAAGTT
>CAWVQA010001229.1:2500-50000 GCA_963932145.1 Acanthosepion lycidas | reverse complement strand
CTTTGTCATTCCTTGCATCCTGGTTCCATCAACCATTCACACAAGCTCATCAGACAGGCAGTATACTATCTTCCCCTATTTCTTTTGCCTTTTATATGTCCCGTGAGTGTTGAATTCTCTAGGCCACTTTCCTCATTATGTATTCAAGAAATTTCAGCTGTCTCTTTCTGATTCTAAACACTGAGGTTTACCTACCAATATACACACAGTATAACAACACTGTACAACAACACTTGCATACACACAGTATAACAACTTACGCAAGGTGTTGAGCTGTCATTTGTGAAGACATAATGTCAAAAACAAAAAGAAATTAGTCCAGACTTGAGAAAAAGAATTCTTGATACTCCCAATACAGAAGAAATATATAAAAGCATTTCCATGTGTCAAGAATTGGTACTTTTCATTCCAAACTGACTTATTAATTTGTCTTTTACAGCTTATCAACCATTTGCAGGTTATTTAAAGCCAGAAAATATTTTTGGAATGTAATAATACTTTGATGATAATAATGATTTTGTAGTGAAAGAGATAATCACCAACTTCGAAAAAGAGTTTGTGTTTTGTGTACAAAAAGTTGTTAGCAAAAATCTGCTACTTTAAATATCAGAATCTATGCTAATGTTCTTTCCACCTCTGAATGGCGTGGCTAATCAGAAAAAATCTCTTGGTGAATAAAAGCCGTTGTTTTTTGCTTACGGGAGAATTTTTTCTGAGTTTGGTGGACGAAAATTCATTTTTTGCTGGTGAGAAGTGAAGGTTGGATTTGTGACCACATTTTGTCGTTTCTACGCTGCCTGCTGGACTGTTACGTCAGACTGTGATTTGGCTACAGGTGTTGTGGTCGAGCGACAGAAGAAACCTTTTGCAGGCGTTTATTGCTACTATGAGTCTACATTTTTTTTTTCTTTTCTACAACAGATTTAATAATGCAAGTTCTTATATTTAACCCATAGTTGGGGGAGAAGAGTGTATTTGCACATAAGTAAATATAACTGGAATTGGAAATTAGATTTCCAATTTCCAGTTTCAACCTATTATCCATTACACCGGTTCACATTCAAGCTTACAGCTCCTGATATTCCCAAGTGGTCACCTAGGTTAGATACTAGCCAGGGTCTACATTGCTTAACTTTGGTGATCAGATGTGTATCAACTTGATATGGCCATAATTCTGAAAAGTATTATGAAGAAGTTCAAAGAGAGTCAAATACTGCAGAACAAGACTGGCAGAGGTAGGAAGTGAAAGATTAGTGAGTGATGTGCCTGAAGATCATAGAACAACTGCCAAAGACACTAGAGAAGGACAATTTTGGAACTGGAGGACAATCAGTTGGGCGTTGCATAGGAACAGATTGCAAAGACACAGACTATAGAAAGCTCCACCTCTGCAGAAGAGACACCTGCAAGTCAGACTGAAGCATGCTAGGGACAACCTGAAGAAAGATGACATATACTGGAAAACATGTCATTTGGACAAAACAGGTGAGCCAAAAATAGAACTCTTTGGTCATAGAGATGTTGTCGATGTTTGGAGGAGGAAACAAGTAATTGTCTAATAAAGAATACTGTCCCTATATTAAAACATGACAGTTTGGTTTGTTTGATTTGGTTTGTTTTACAGCATATCGACCTCATTGGGTTATTTAATGCCGACAACTATTTTTCCTGGTAATATTTTGTTGTCAAAAATCTATTGCTGGTAATATTTTTTTCAAAAATATATTGCTGGTAAGTTTTTTTCTTCAAAAATTCATTTCTGGTAATAATTTTTTACAAAGTATTTCTGGCATTAAAACCTATTTTTACACTTTTATAATGCTTTTCCCTTCAGTTTCAGGGTTAACTATTTGCCCATAGCTGGGACCCTAACAGGTGCCACCACCCCGGGTCAGGGTGGACCTGGGAACACCAGGAATTAAGAGGTGGTTCCATGCTCCTGAAAACCTCCTGATCAGAGACCTTGCTGTTGGACGTGGTTTTTCGTTTTACCTTGGACGCGGATGTAGTTTATCATCGTATCAAGGACAGTAAAACATAACGGATGTTGTGGGGAATGCTTCAGTGTGTACAGAAGTAGGAATCTTATGAGGATGAAGGGAATTATTAAGAATGAAAGAAAACCTAAAACAATCAGATGCAAAAAAAATTAATCAAACAGACTTTGTCAGTTGAATTTAATTACACTTGTTTGGCTCTCTCTCTCTCTCTCTCTCTATATATATATATATATATATATATATAAAAACAAGCAATATAATTTAACCCAAATAAATAAACAAACGACTTCCGGTAAAATAACCGCCATAATAGACTACCCACAATGCACCACTGACTCGTATATATATAAATAACCGAGAAAAATAACAGCATATGTGGCCTGACGATTGCATATAGCATGAAACAGACTGTCGCCTCTAAGTGTTGACTTCTATGTTCACTTTCACTTTTATATTTACACACGCTCTATCTCAGATATTGAGCACTTTATTCCATAAATATAGCACACCTTAAGACTATATATATATATATATATATATATATATATATATATATTTACTATAATTTTATCATATAGACAAAATCATTTTACTCACTACACTCTAATTATCGCTCTACTATCGGCATTGAGCCCTCTTTTGGACTAATGCTGTGAACGTTGGAATTTATATATTACTTTTGTTCCCATCGCACCGGATATATATATATATATATATATATATATATATATATGTGTGTGTGTGTGTGTATGTACCTGAGGTGTATCTGAAAATGTAACCGGGCTGGGTATGCTGTGTGAGCTCTTGGAGAAAGAGGGATAAACGGATTGTGTTATCATCTAACACGATATCTTGGGAGTATATAACTGTAATCTTGGCTTTTATGCAAACATTACATTTTTTTCATATGCTTATATTGCAGGACAAATCATGTCTGCTTCACCATGACAATGAACCCGCTCACAACGCTCTGATCATCTGCCAGTTCCTGCTGTACTGGAACAACTTTCCTATTCACTTTAACTTGTTCTCTGCGACTTTTTTCTTTTCCTCAAGTTCAAGGGGATCATCAAGGGGACCAGTTTTGAAGGTGTGGATGCCATCAAGAGAGCCATAATGACAGAGCTAAGAGGGATCCAAGAAGAATCCTTCAAGCAGTGAATAGAAGCATAGCAGAGAAGGATGGAATAGTGTATAAGACTCAATGGGGATTCCTTTGAAGGGGAAACCATGTAGTTTGTTGTTTGGAATTGAAATAAATTGTTTGTGACACCAGTCCCATTACTTTTCAGACAGGCCTCTCTTTTAGTTTCAAATTAACACCTCATTCTTCATATAACACCAATTTAATGTCATAAGGTTAATATCTGGGTTTAATTTTATAAAACTTCTTCCCTTTAAGGCTCATACCTTCCACCCTCCCCAAACCACCAACTTGGGCATTTTGTCTGACCAAAACATCATAATGGATAAATTCTGTACCAATTTCTCAACTTTTGTCAAAGTTAAATTTCTAATTCTGACACAAACTCAGTCTATATACCAGGGTTCAATAAGACTGACATAGTTTTCGTCGGTTGAAATAGGCCTATCCCCCGCCCATATGAGGTAATTTGGGTTTTTGTTCTGTAATATTATTGATATGCTCTATTATAATAAGTACATTGAGCTCTTTTTGTGAATCGGTTTTAATAATTTATATTACTAGGAACCAATTGGATTTATTACATGTACTATATATATATATATATATATATATATATATGCACACAGTGTGAGACAAAAGTCATACACCATAGGGGTTAATTAATTAATCATGTTTTAAATGTCTAATTTGTTTTGATATTTTCTTATTTTGCAGAAACAATTTTGATGAAGATGGAATATAAAGAAAGAATTAAATATGAATGCAGTAAAATGACAAAGAAAACTCTCCGACATTTTAATGAATCATGCAGGCCAAGAATTGGAAGATGTTTTGGAAAAGGAGGAGGACATTTTGAACAACACAATTATCATAATTCCCAATGTATAATACGCCTTCATCCATAATACACATCACTAAAATTGTACTGAAATTGTGGGAAAATGATTCTACTCATGTATAATACGCACCCCTTGTTTGGTAATCAAACCTTATAAATTGTACTTCTCCAATTTCATTACAGTCAGCATTTCCTATTCTTATTAAAAAAAAATGCCTTTAAACATCGAATAATATTATTCTAATTTTGTTTTATGATAATTTTATTTTATTTTACATTTGTAAGTATTGTTAGGTAGATTGTATTTGACATCCTTATCGGGTTGCAATCACTGAATGTTAGTGTGAAATTGTTGTATATTTGTGGTGAGTAGTCATTTCACAGCTGAAATTGACCTATGAAACAGCAATTTTTTGAAGATTTTTTGTAGCTGTGCATAATACGCAACCCTAATTTTGGTTATTATTTTTTTAGAAAAAAAGCATATTATTCATGCGGAATTACGGTAAATAACTAATAAATAAAATTTTCATATGTAATTATACCTTTACTAAATTATCCTTATGGTGTGCAACATTTACCTCACCCTGTATATATAATTTTCATGGCCAGAAGATGGAGTTTAAGCATGAAACAGACTGTTGTTGCTGGGTGTTGACCACAATGTCTACTTTTATATTTACATATGCTCTATCCCTAATATTGAGAACTTTAACCCATAAATATAGAATACCTTACAACTATATTTTTCTCATATATATATATATATATATATATATATATATATATATATATATATAGTAATAATCCAATATGGTAATCCGCATGGAATTTCCAGGGGGATATATCAAGAGACAGAGCAAAATTATTATTAATTAAAGAATATCAAACACTTAGAATCACATAGGTAATAATTTTTATTTCATGAGAGCTCTAAAAAAATCAGCTCTCAATCTTCAAGACCTACAAACTTGTAGGTTTGTAGGTCTTGAAGATTGAGAGCTGATTTTTTTTTTAAAGCTCTGTTTTTTTTTATAATAAACAGTATTAACAACATTTACCGACCTGAATGTCCGAGAAATCTCAAAGGAAACATGTGTCCTCCAACAAGAATCGAACTTGTATCCTCCATGGAACTGTCATATAGCCTGATGTGCTATGCCATTAAACTCTGTAGCTAAATGGTATAGCACGTCAGGCTATATGATGGTTCCGTGTAGGACACAGGTTCAGTTCCTATCAGAGGACATATATTTTCTATGAGATTTCTAAGACATTCAGGCCAGTAAATGTTGTTAATACTGTTTCTTATAAACAGAACATTTACGGAAATATCTGTATGTATAAAAATAACGAATAAACAAAATATATATATATATTTATTGATTTTAATCATTTCACCCTAAGCAAGGTGATAATGCCCCTAAGATGCATAGGGGTTAGAGGGTGTGAAAGATAATAAGAAGGAGTGAGGATAAAAGAGTTCAAGAAGACAGAAGATGGCAACTGATGTTTCATTTAAATTTTTGAAGACTGTAGCTGGTAAGGAATCAATAAATCAGACAGGAGTTCCACATGTGAAAGGTTCAAGAAAAGAAATTATCAGAATAGAACATATGGTTGCATCTAGCTAATTCAACAGTAAAACAGTAAGACCTAGGTGCCAATCTAGTAGCATGCTTAAATTCATGCAGTCAAAGCACTAAGAACAGCTGTCATGAAAATGTTTGTAGAAGAAGCAAATGGAAGCTAACATCACATCAGTGATAAAGTGACTGAAGTTGAAATACTAGATTAAGATTGATTACATTACAGACTCTTCTTTGATTTTTGTCAAAAATTGCAATCAAAGTTTTCAAAAATTGTCCTTTCACTAACATGAACTTGTATCCAAATGCAATCCATGAGATTTCTTTTATAATTGAGATTCTAGTTGCAGCTATAATATTAACGTTATACTCCACTGCAATTAGATCTCTTCTGATTCACTGTACATGTCTTCTGCACATGGGTTTTAAGCATCTCATCCAGTTCACAAAACAAATCCTTGCAAAAATCTAAAATACAATAGCCAATCATGAACTTTCCCACATAAAACAGATGACACTGGGAGCTATCTGATTTGCTTAAAAAAAAGCCCCTCATAAGTGACCAGCACAGTACCAGAGTGAGAGGCAACATGACTGACCCTCTTATCATCATCATGACCATGGTCAACCCACTGTAACAGCAACAAGGTTCACTAAAAAGGCAGTTTCTCTAATTTATGCTCAAGTTTTGATGCAAGCCTTCTGAAACTCTCTAGTTACAAATGTCTCTTGAAACTCCCATATTTGACAGTGTGTAAAAGTCATTTAGCCCAAAAATTACTAAAAAAAAAAAATTACCCTGTGTCTTATATGTAAAATTGACTCCTCCTCTAGGCTAAAATTATCCCCAACACTCACTGTTATAATTTTCAGTATTCTGATTTCTTGTTTTTGTAAAGTTTTCTCATGTACTGATTGCTTGGTTTTTATATACAGTAATGTTTTCACACTTGCTTGCTTTTTATATACTGCAATGTTTTCATTTTAGTTTGGTTTTTATATACAGTAATGTTTTTCACTATTGTGATTTGTTTTTATGTTAGCTTGCTTTTTATATACAGTAATGTTTTCACACTAGCTTGCTTTTTATATACAATAATGTTTTTCACTATTGTGATTTGTTTTTATGCTAGCTTGCTTTTTATATACAGCAATGTCTTCACTATTGTGATTTATTGTTTTATTTTAGCTTGCTTTTTATATATATTAATGTCTTCTGCCATAGCTACAGAGATTTTCTAATATTTTTTTAATGTACTGATAGCCTGCTTTAAATATTACATGCTTAAATTCACCAAAAGCCTTTCTCTTGAATATGCCCCACTGAAATGAGGGTGTGTCTAAAATGGGCTCATTAAATATTTTATTTGCATAAAAAAAAATAAAAAATTATTTTAAAAATCTTGGTGCCAAATGATTTGTGTTAAGCTTTCCAATTTTGGATTACTAAATAAAGTTTTCACTTAATAACAATATTACCTGACTGGATGAAAGTAACATAGAATTTTTAAAGATTTATATGTTATAAATTATTATAATTAAAATTTAAAAAAATGAAAGTAATTCTTGTAAAAATTCCTTATTCATCGAAAAAAAAATTTTTTTAAGACAATAGTGTCCTTAATAAATATCTTATTTATAAAAGTAATTAAACGCTTTTCTAATTAAATAATGTAATACTTTTATTGCATTTTTTATTTTATGATTTGGAACAGATTTTTGGGAAATGAGTAGTAGTTTGAAAAAAAACAGGTTGAGGATTTACATTCTCCAAAGAGTCCTACTTTTAACTAATAAATGAAATTTATGATAAAAATTTAATTTCTCAAAATTTCATGAAATTAAGTGGGGGTAACATATGTAAAAAAAATATTTTTATCAAGATTGTCTAAAAAAACTTTAAAAATAATTTTATTCATTTGTAAATAAGTCCTAAAAGTTTCATTAAAATCCAACGATTATTTGATTTTTGCAATAATTTCTAAGTCAATATGTTTTTCACCTGAAAAAAGTTGTTAAAACACTAATTGTAAATATTACATCAACTGCTAACACAAAAGAAACAAAATATTTAACCAAAATTTTGAACATGCTAGAAAGGATTAAAAAATTTAAAAAAGATAATAAAAAAATACTTTGGTCTTTCCTTTTCATAATAACATAAACATTTCAATGACAAAAACTTTTTATTAAATTTGGGGCCTTTTTTCGTCATGCCATGATGTTTTTGCAGCAAAGAAAATGGAGGTAACTAAAATAAAGTAAATAATTGTAACTCCTCATCCCAGAAATTCAAAGAGAAATTATCAATTACCTATATCCTTGTTTATCATCATAACATGCTATCAAAAAGGCCTAAGTCAAAATAACTAATAATAAGACAAAGTACAAGGAAAATTGGTTTTACCAAATAGTGAGTGGATGTGGAAGTGGTGTAATGGATAGAGGCTTAAAATGAGAAAATGGAGAGCTGAGTTCAAATTCCAGTCAGATTCATTACATTCACTTACATGCAAATACCCTGGGGAAAAGTATGAATCTATCTCTTCCCCCCTAGATATGGGTTAAATAGTCAAACTTGAAAAATCATTGTTACAATAAAAAAATTGTTAATGCAATATTCTCTCAAAAAAATATGCAAAATATGTTTCAGTGGAATGATTATAATTTTTAATTTAATTTAATTATAATTTAAGTGGAACGATTATAATTTTTAATTTAATTTAATTATAATTTAAGTGGAACAATTATAATTTTTTAATCCCTTTCACAAATGGGAATGTTCTTTACTTGCATTGTTAAACATTTTCATCACACTTCAGCTTTGATATCATTAACCCTTTTGGCTTGAACATGCTCAGGCCTGAACCATAAACGTTAGCAGTCAAGATCTCACTATTTGCATCACTTCCTGAGTTATTTGCAATGATGTTGTCATATTATGACAGAGTATATATGGTATTGAGAGCCAATATTTCAAGGGCTGGTTTGAGCAGATTGAATGTTAAAGGGTTAAATAACCTACAAAGGGTTGATAATCCATAAAAAAAGAAACCAATCAATCAGGCAATAGCAAAAAGTCAAATTGATAGAAAGAAGAATTTGAATTTGTCTTGTCAATCCTACTTTCATCACCTCACTGGTGAAATTGAATTATCTTTGAAATTTCTAAAGAAAAAAAAAAGGAGGCCTGAATGACACTTATAGGTGTCATTTAGGCTTGCATTTTTTTTTTGTGTATATTTACAGATTTCTGCTATGTATACGCAGCAAAAATCTGGAAACAGACACAAAGGTGTAAATAGAATTTATTTTGCTAAATGGAATCAGAAGGAATGACTAAAAATAAAGGAAGCTGTTATCTGAAAGACAAATTCTTCAGATTTGTCAAAACATTTTTTGTGGAATAAATAATGTTAATTAATCTTAACAGCAAATTTGAGACTGAAAAAAATCAGGTTAATGTATTTATTAAAGCAATATTCTCTCTCCAGATCTTTCATTTTCTGAAGCAGTGTCATCTCTCCAGATGTCATCTTAGCCTCTGTCCAAGTTTCCTAAACTATCTAACTGTTACACATTTCCTTAACAATATTTTTTTAACCATTTCCCCTTGAGCAAGTCACTAAGATGCAATGGGTTACCGAGTCAGAAAGAATAAAAGAAAAAAGGAAAACCTTACTAAAAAAAAAAGAACAATAAAAGAACAGGAATTAAGAAGACAAAAGATAATGATTGACATTGCATTTAAATTTTTGAGATCAAAATTGACTGGAAAACAAGAAGAGAGTTTTACAAATGAGAAGTGTGAGAGGAGAAACTGTTAGCATAAAGCGTATAGTTACATCTAGCCATTTCACCTGTAAAATGATGAAACCTAGCTGATAGTCAGGGTACCAAAGAGAAAAGCTCATCAAAACTGTTACCATGAAGATATTTATTTGGAAAGGAAAAAGCTGGAAAAGAGTTCCACAAGTGAGCAATGTGAGAGAAAGAAACTGCTAATATAGAACTTATGTTAACATCTAGCCATTTCAATTGTAAAATGAGGAGATCTTGCCATGAATCTAATACTGCACTTAAATTCATAAAGTCTAGGTACTATAGAGGGATGTAATAGTTATTTTTGTAATTTACAAGAAATGTGGCACAAGGCCAAAAGAAGGATAGGGAAAGCTGGTCTTCAAATTATCTTATATTTAAACTTAGCTACCCATGATCACTGACCCAAATATACCACAGTACTCCTTACACCAAACAACACATTCTTACTTACTATTCTTACTACAGTCACCATAATACCTTAAAGTCTCTATGTAGTCCTAACTAGTTCCCATATATACAATTTTGTCTCGGGGATGGAGGTAGAGAATAAAATAACTTACCATAGTGGGAAGTTCATCAGAACAATTACCATGAAAGTATTTATAGAAAAGGCACAGGGGAGCTACATTATGGTGGTGGGAAAGTGATGGACACTGAGATACCAGGTCAAGACCAATAATGTAACAGATTCTTCTTTGTATTTTATCAGGAATCTCTAAATATATAACAGACCAGAAGTGACAGCATAGACAAATGGTAGCTAGCTTACTAACAGAAGAACAAACAGAATTTAGATATAAGTGCTATTTACTAAGCTTAATATTAGTCTAGGACAGAGTGCAACAGTAGAGTTCCCAATGAGGATTGAACTCACTAATAGTTGCCAAACATGATAACCAATGTTCTCCCAATTCTGATATCACTGTATAATCATTTTGTAAATTCCTCCAAATAGCTTTTATTTTGCTAGGAAAAAAAATTGTGTTCCTGGATTTAAAAGATGACAGAAAGCCTGAAACAAAATCCAAACCTGCATAGTAATAATGAAAGATGCCCTTCAGGAACTAAGTAAGGTATTAAGTGACTAGAAATATCTGTGAAAATTTCAATTTTCTGATGAATCTTAATTTTTAAGTTAATGAATGAATAAGCTCATGATGAGTTCTATGACAATAAAATATCCATGGAAATTCCTCTATTGCCTCATTAAATATTTCAGCTTACACCTTTAATACAATTTTGCAAGAGCCATCATAAATATGAATGCAGGTCATCATTTAAAGAAGTAAGAGGGTACAAATGAAAAGATTCAAACTTGACAAGTTTTTCCATTTCACTGAAGCAGATGTTAAACATATGAGAACCTTATCACCACTTCTATTTTCTCTTTCTTATTCTCACTGAAACCAAATGTCATCTCTGTTATGTCTTCTTCCATTTTTCTTCCTGATCAAAACAGAATAGTCCATTATTTATAAAGTATGTACTAAGGAACTAGAAGAATTATAATATGATTATTATTATCATTATCATAATAATAATAATGCTACAAGGTCTGTCTAGAAAATGACCAACCATTTAATATTAAAAATAAATAATTCTATCCCAGCATTGCTTCTCCTTTTAAGAACAATCAACAGAGTCTGTTTAGTGAAAGATGCCCTTCAGAAACTAAGTAAGGTATTAAGTGACTAGAAATATCGGTGAAAATTTCACTGTTTTCCTATTCGAATTTTCTGATGAATCTTAATTCTTAATTTAATGATTCAATAAGCTTCTTGCAAGTTTTATAACAATAAAATATCCGTAGAAATTCCTCTATTGCCTCATTAAATATTTGAGCATAACAACTTTAACAAAATATTGCTGTAACAATAAGTATGAATGCAAGTCATTAGTTCAAGAAGTAAGAGGGTACAAATGAAGTAAACACAGGACAGCATTATTGCCCCTCTCTCTTCTTTTTCTTCTTTTTCTTTCTTTTCTTTCTGTTGTAAGTTATCAAAACAACCGTAGAAAATTGGAATTGATTTAACAATAAGTTTATTAACTTTTGGTAGAGGGAAACAATGTAGAATAGAAACTAGGAAAGAGAATGTTTAGCCATGAATGACTGTTTTCAACAAAAGCTACTGCTGTTACTGCTACTCCTCTTGATGTAGGAGTATTTTTATGTCTTTCATCCGACAGCAAAGTCCCAAATTATTATCATCATCAAAATAATAATAATAATAATAATAATAATAATAAAGGTCTGTCTAGAAAATAACCAATCATTTAATATTAAAAATAAATAATTCTACCCTCAAAGTATTTGCTTTGAAACTTCAGTCTTATCCCAGTATTGTTTCTCCTTTTAAAAACAATCAACAGAGTTCTATTTAGCAACTGATACCAACTACCTTGTTGCACTCTTCTTAATCTTGTCCACCAACTGAAATTTTCCCCCCTTCTATGCGCAATTTTAGCCTTGAGAAGAGTTTGAGTTTTCAAGGAGTCAAATCTGAAATACAGAAATCTGAGTGCCCTTCACTCTCACTTTGGCATCCAACAGTCTTCAGGAGAACTTTGTGCTCTGGATAATGGTTTTCAGGTGTGGTGTCTAGACTGCTGCTTCTCATCTTCCCAATGTACAAGAGTCTGAGTAGGTATGTTGGACAGACTGTCATCCATGCAGTAGGCCTCCCCCCACCATTTCCACATCCCTGAAATGGTCCAGTGGAAACAGTATTAGTAAGAACTGTGCAATGAACCAAGATGATATATTTTGAGACATAAAGAGTTGCATGGGAATACTTTACATCCACAGATTGAAGAAATGGTTCTGTTCAAAATTTCCTGAAGATTTGGTTTGGCAAAAACTGAAGAAGGCCAGTGAGTACATCTGCCTAAATAGTAACAACAGAGATGCAAAGATAGATTGTTCTCATTTTACTATCCATGATCTTTTTTTTAAGTCCTGCTCAGTTCTTGTTAATCCTGTTTCCACTGAGTCTGTACTAACTAACCCAGAGATTGAATTTGGTTATTATGCCACCAAATTCCTAAACCTGGTATTCATATTCATGGTTTCAGTCCTGTTGAAGGAGTTACCAGGACAGTGACGAATACTGATTCTGATTCCAGATTTTTCCTCAGTTGACTTCCAAAGCTAAAGGTATAGCTCCCAGGTAGTAGATTTTCTTTTTTGTATCTGTGTTTTTCTTAATTACTGGCCTAGGTTTATGAGCTATGTCTATGTGAATCAATTGAATTTTCCTCTTCTTAGACTGGTAAAAACAGGGACTTGAGTGGATAGAAAGGAGACAAACATTGCTAAGAGTTACAAAGGATAGGAAGTTGTGGAGAACTATGAACACCCATCTCCTGAATGGACATGGCCCATTAAAAAAGAATGTATTTGTATGTGTTCTAAAAGAATATAATCATCATTTTTTGGGGAAATTAATTTTTAAGTGTTTCAAAAGCTGTCCAAAAGTAAAATGCTAAAGTGGATTCTTATTTTTGATTTTATATCAGTTACTAGCAGTAGCGCCTGGCGTTGCCCGGGGATGTAACAGTAAGAGATAGATCAAGTATCAACCATCATAAAGACTGAAAAATAAAATTGACAAAGATTATTGTTTAAGGTTGACGGACACGCATGTCTTAATTATTTTTTTTTTTATGAATTGGTTAAACCCAAACTCAAACAAAAACATTATTTTCAATCGTTATGAGTCTATCGATTGAATAGAATTTTATTATAAAAAATTGTCTTGTAAATGGAATTTTTAAAGCATTCTGAATGTAAAATAAAGAAAAAAGTGTGCAAGACAATAAGAAACACTACCTGCCCCCCCCCCCAAAAAAAATGAAGTTTTGTTGAAATCGGTTGAAAAATGTAGGAAATCCGATCCCATATATAAACGAACACACACACACACACACACACACAACCAACCAACCTGGGTTTTATAATAAGTATAACTCGATATGAGTTGTCCCCCTTTCATTCTTGTGATGCCTCTTAATCGTGTTTTCAAATTGATTTCGTGCAAAAACAATTGTGTTTTTCCAAATTTTGGCACTGTCAGAACCACCACAAAGTAATTTTATGTAGTCCTGTGAAGTTTTGTTGAAATTGGTTGAAAAATGTAGGAAATCCGATCCAATATATAAACGTACAGACACACAAACACACAATCTGCTTTTTATAATAAGTAAGATTATCTTAAAATGATGGACTAGCAGAAGGTCAGAATTAAATAAAAAAAAATTCTTTTTCTCTATGATTTAGAACTCAATTTGTGATGTTACAAAATCACCAACCTTTAACACCAAGTTATAAATAAAATTTATTCTTTTTAATTTCCTATACCATTAAAATGA
The DNA here is from genome assembly GCA_963932145.1 of Acanthosepion lycidas. Lineage (NCBI taxonomy): Eukaryota > Metazoa > Mollusca > Cephalopoda > Sepiida > Sepiidae > Acanthosepion > Acanthosepion lycidas. The sequence goes on along the minus strand of CAWVQA010001229.1, from coordinate 36,230 downwards.
CATTTGCATATAGACAGACACAATATCAGGATCAAGTTTAGCCGTATGTTTGCATTGCAAATCGAATGTCATAATTCTTGGACACAAAGTCAAGGTCCTATTTGGCGTTATAGATTCAATTAAATGCCTACTTTTGCCTCAATTTACTTGCTCTGACTTTAAAACGTAAAAATTCTTTTGAGAAAGACAAATTTATCAAGGAAATGACAAAGAACAAACTACACTGGAAAAATATTTTTACCTAGAAAATTAAAATATCATATATATTCGAGTATCATGAGTCTTTTGAAGACTTAAATTTGAAGCTAATTTGAAGGGGGTTGCATCAGACACAAGATATAAAATTAGCATATGTACTGCTGGCCTTGGCTATACTGTTGACCAAACTATATATCCATTTACTACAGTCAAAAAGTACAGCTGTATTTAAAATAAACATTGCAAATTACATGAGTATATATGGTATTTATGTAAGCAAAATTAGATACATTCAGAACCAGCAAGTTTTGTTTTTTTAGAAAAAGTTAACCCATTACAAAGCTCGAGAGACACTCATGGTAGAAGGTTATGATGAATGACATGTTAATAGATAATGAATGACTTTTGATTAGAATAGGTTAAGATTATAGTGTTCTGAGAAGTATCCATGTTGCACAGTCTGTTCCATAAAGTAGCAGTTCTTGAAAAAAAGTTTAGAACTTTCTACTTACATTTTGAATACAGAGGAAATGAGGGTGTGGAAGTAGCATGGTGTATCTTAATCATAAAGGTCTGAACTGAGGGAACTAAAGAATGGAGCTCATCAGATCATTTGCCACAGGAAGAGCAATAGAGTAATGACAGGCTTGCAATGTAGTGTGTGGGGGGAAAGAGGCTGCAGAGTGGATAATAAGTCTCCTCCCCCACAAGACTGCATAAATGCTTTTGAAGTCTATCAAGGCTAGAGAGTGAGGATTTAGCATCTCCAGCCCAGCTATGGTTTGCTGGCAAATGCAACCAAGCGGACTGGGAAATTGTCTCATCCTTAATCTTATGACATCCTTCCGGAAGTGTCTTCTTACGAAAATTGACTTTCGCCATAGCTCATTACTCAGGGTTTGACACTAGGGATCTGGGGACAGTAATACAGGACCGAACATTGTGGAAAGGGATTGTTAATGGAGTTCTGACCAACCATAGTGAGATTGAAGGATGATGATGATGATGATGATAATGGCTGCAATGTTCCATCTTTGGTCTAATCTGATGAAATATGGCAAAAGGAGTCGGATAATTCTGAAGTGAGAGAATGAGTCAACCATTTTTCCAGTATCTTTAGAAATGACTCATATCAGTCCTACTTGTGGTCTGGAATGAACCTGAAACCCAATAGATGTTCCAAGAGGGAGCCTTATTGAGAGCATAACTGGAGAAAATTCATGGTCTGATTGTTGATGATGAAATGATACTAACTTGGTATTTGAGGTACTGAAAGTTACAAGCCAGTTTTTTTCCCATTCTATTAGGCTGTGAGGGCTAAATCAGAGGAGAGCTAGGGTCCAATCATCTTGATTTTTTGGAAGTGCAATACCCTTGACTTAGACCTATTGCAAGTTTTATTTAAATTAAACCTCGTAAACAAGCTTATAGATTTAATTTTTGACATGAAATCTGGTATCAAATCTGTATTTTTGCAGGTATTTGAGTTTGTTTACTTTTTGTGTGTCTTGAAAAGTATTTCAATTTTGTCACTCATTTCAGTGTGTGTTTGGTAAGATTTATATTCTTTTTCTTTTCTATTTTGTTGGTTCAGCTCAAACGGCTTGAAAATTGGGAGATGTATTCTTAATTATATTTATGGGGAGTTTTTCAGTTTCTCCAGCAGAGTAAGGCATTAAAGGGTGCTTAATATCTGCCTTTCTTAAGCAATGTTTAATTTAGTAATTGGTCATGGCTAAGGTCTGTGAAAATATCTTACATATGATATCACTTATACATATATCTGAATCAGATTTGAATCGCAGTATTCTTCCCCACCAAAAAAAAATATGCTAGGATTTAGCCAACAAAATCTTGTCAATCATTCTGCCAAAATCCAGTTCTTGATAATGAAAAAAAAGCCTAAATTCTGAACAATTTATTATCAATTTTTATTTTGATGTAGATCAGAAAATTAAAATGAAATATTAAACAAACTGGACTTGTGGGTTAAATTTAACAAAACTTGTTTAAAATAAATCTTATACTATATATAATCTACTTTAATTATATATATATATATATATATATATATATGGATGGAGGATGGATGGCATCCATCATTCTTGAGACCATGGATTTGCACCCAAAATATTATGCATCAGGTGTAGATTTGTTATGGCTGTACAGGCCCACACGGAAGTGACAGTCTCAACTGCAATGAATGCAATATCTCCATCTACAAAAGGCAGGATGTGTGTGTGTGTAATGAATGCATGGTCGCAATTTTTGACAGATTTGCACCAAAATTTACATGCACATGCTCCAAGTTAGCAGAAAGGCCAAGACCAAACTTTGCTTTTTCCAACGCCCATCGATAGTGGAAATAATCGATTTTTTCATGCTTCTATGGCAATTTTCATGTAGTTTGCAGCCATTTTGTACTGGTCAGAGTGAGAGCCTATAGCTGGCTGCCACGAATAGGAGGGAAGATTCTATTGGTCAGCGTAAGAGCCAACAGCTGACTGACACGAATATTAACTAGCATGCTAGCATGCAAAAAAAAATTGATAGCTGCATTCGTCACAAGTGGGAAAAATTGAAATCTGCATGGCACTTTACTCCAATTGGCTCATTCGCTTGCTTAAACTCAACGTTGATTCTGATTCCGCAGAACTGGGTTGGGTGTGAAAAAGTATTTGTTGTTAACATTCTTTTTTCATTCGTTTTTTCCAGTTATGAGTCCTTTTTTTTAAAGCTGATCGTTTTGTGTTCATTTTGTTTAGTTCATTTTTCGTAACAGATTTTATGTTTAGTATAGAGCTTAGAAAAAATTTGCAGTGTGAGATAGGCAAGAAGTAAGGCATGTAGCAACATTAGCATGGCAAAGGGCACTCCTTTAAAACAAGGAAGGGCAAAAATATTTTAAGTTAAGTGATAGCGATGGCTGTATGAGTCGTATGATTTTTGAATCAAGCATGGGCAACACATGGCCATGCTGTTAGTATATGTATGTATATATATATATATATGCATATGCATGTATGTATGTAAATTTGGTAGGTTGGTTAATAAAACAAAGACAAATGAAAGGGTACCTATATAATTAGTATGATAAACATTTCTTAAATATTAATTATTAATCCTATGACAAAAAAGAAGCACAGAGAATTTTTGCATACATTTGTGTCCTTCATTAATGGTTCCAGGAACAAAGAAATGGGAATTTACTAACCTACAGATTTTTTTGTAGATGGGGTATTATCCAGTGGGAAGCATATTATTAGCAAAAAACCTGATCTTTGTCTGATTCCTCGATGTACAAGACTTTTTATGAAAATAAACTTAAATTTAAAATTTTGATCGGTGTAAAAGTATTAGGCAGGTCTATTGTTACTAGTGGGTGTCATAGTGGGTGTCACTCCTTTTTTTGTTCCTCCTTTGTGCACACTGCTAGCAGAGTGGCCATGTTTACACTGTAACAGCCACAAGAAAACTGGTGCAGTCAAGCTCAACCTTTGATCACATGACCACAGTAGTACTAACTATAACAGTGTGAAAAACCTAAATATATGTTATGGTGAAAGTGTGAATAATTTTTTGATTACCCTTGTGTGTGTGTGTATATATATATATATATATATATATATATATATATATGCTGGTGTGACCAAAAACTTGCCAGAAGATCTAACACCTTAGACAAGAAAAAATCCTCAATAAATAAAAAAAAGGAAGACTAAAAAGGCAAACACTAAAGCATAAAGTGCTGAACACCCACATTATGTCAACACTTAAAAAAAGACAGCCTTAATCATTACTTGAGTTATATATATATATATATATATATATATATATATGTATATATATATATATATATATATGTATGTATATGTATGATGAAAATATAGTTTTAAATGCTATATCTATGGGTAAAAACGCTCAATATCAGAGATAGAGTATCTAAATATAAAAGTGATACATTGAGGTCAATACTGACAGTCTCTTTCAAGCTGTATATATATATATATATATATATATATATGCTTAGCCAGTAAGAATTCTTTTAAACAAATTGGTTAAATTCAATGTGATGATTTTATCTCTCTCTCTCTATATATATATATATATACACACATATACACACGTATATATTATATGAGGGTGGACTGAAGAGTTCATATACTCTCTATGAAGCAGTGATGCTAGAGTTTGCGTACATTAATTTCAATTCTTCTTATTAATAACTGCATTGTTTCTTTCCATGTAAACTGACATCTGTTCAAAGAAGGCTGTTCATTCTGTTGGTCAAAAAAGTTATCAACAGCAAATATGATGTCATCATCACTGCGATACTGGTTCCCAGCTAAGTACTTTTACATATTAGGGAACAGATGATATTCAGAGGGTTCCAAATCAAAATAGGAGGGTGATCAACCAGTTGAAAACTACACTCATGCACAGCAGTCATTCAAGTGTTGGAGCATTGTCCTGCTGAAACAAGACCCCTTTCATAAATTTTCCTGTGTATTTGGTCTTGATAGCCTTTTGTAACTGCTTCAGCATTGATGGTGTGGCTCTTTTGAAGATAGTCAATAAATACAATGACTTTTGCATCCCAAAAAACAGGCTATCACCTCCTGGCAGATGAAACAACCTTGGCGTATTCGGAACAGCTTAGGAGAGGGTGTTTCCACTGCATGGATTGTCTCTGGCTCAAAGTAATGAACCTAACACTCATCTTGGGTTAAGAAACATTCAAGGAAACCAAATGGATCTGCCTCAAACAATGTCAGATTTTCCTGCAGTATAATCAGCCTGGTGCACTTTTGATTAGTTTTCAGAAGACATGACACCCACCAAGCAGAAACCTTCATCATGCCAAGTTCATTGTGCACAATATTCTCAACTCTCTCACAGAACATGTTAATAACATTGACTATTTGATTTATAGTCAATCGCCTGTCATCTATCACTATGTGGTGAATATAATCAATGTTTTTCTTGGTAGTGGCAGTTGAAGGCCTTGGGTCATCTTCAAGACTCTCTCTTCCCCTCTTAAATTCAGTTACCCATTTCTGCACTGTTGATAAAGCTGTAACATCAACCCCTAATGTAACAACCATATCAGCTTGAATGTCTTTGGGGGATAAATCCTTTTTCTGCAGTTACTTGATAATACCAGTCAGTCAGTTAAGTGACATACGTGATGCACTCTTGAGTGATCATGTATGTTTCGATTCATGACCAACGAGTACAGAGGTTTTCCCACAGGAGGTTCCATTTCTTTCTGTTGTAGACTGGTTGCCAACCAAGGCTATAGAATCCAGTTTGTTCAATCCATGTTGGGGAGGAGAAAAGATGAATTCATATCTTATACCAAGGGTATTTATGCATAACTGAACATAACAAACCTGACTGGAATTTGAACTCAGCTCTTGGATTTCTCATTTCGAGACATTATTCATTACACCACACATATATTGATAACATCACAATGCCAAATTTTGTCTATGTTCAAAAGAGGTTGCTACTTGTTACTTTTGAAGTCTTCTTCAGATGTCAGTTTGCCTGGAAATAAAGAATGCAGTTATTAATAAGTTGAAATTAATGCATGCAAGATTTCACAGTATCACTCCTTAATAGTCAGCCAATCACATCAGGGCCAGAGGTTCCATAAATCTGTCTCCGATAAATTTTTTGAACAAAACTCTTGAGTCGGTCAATCAGATGAGTCAACTGAACTTTTACTGATTTATTACAGCAAGTTATCTATTGAGCACTTTTTGGCAGACATTCTGCTAGACTTAAAAATAAGCTAGATTCTCATCATTTTCACTTAGTTTTTTAGTTTTATTATTATTATTATATATATTAGGTTGGCCAGAAAGTCCTGACTCACTTAGGAAATGGAAACAAAATTTTATGGAGCAACACCTACATTTATTCTTCAAAATAAAGCCCATTGTTCCTGATGATCTTCTGCCAACGATCAGCCAGCATCTGAATCTGTCCTAGATACCATTCCATTGGCTTTGAATCAAAAAACTGTAAACAAGATTCCTTCACTTCATCAAAAGTGTTGAATCGCTGGTCACAGAGGAAGTGTGTCATTGAGCAGAATAAGCCATAGTCACTCGGTGCAGCATCGGGACTGAATGGTGGATGTGGAAGAGTCTCAACACCATCCATCTGTTTGAACTTCTCCTTACTCAACCTGGCAGTGTGTTGTCTTGCATTGTCTTGCTGAAACAAAGCCCAATTGACCAAAGCAGGATACTCTTTTGCAGGAGATTTTAAAGTCATCTGAAGGCTATGGTTGAAGCCAATGGCAACTTTTTTGAATAAATTTACTCTTTAGTATTTCAAGATATATTTGTGTAATTTTGCTAAGTATATCTGTTAAAATGAGATGTCAGTGTTATTTTCATTTTTGCGTAATTTAGAAAATTTATTCATCAAACACTGTATATGTTTGTGTGTTATGCGTACATAAATAATATGACCTTTTTTTGCATATTCTTTTGTTTTTCATTCCATATAATTTGTTACACCAAAGAAAACAATAAAATATTAGGTTGGTGCAAAAATAATGACGTAATAATGTCGTTTTTTGACGTATTTTTTAACGTCAAAAAACAACATTATTACGTCATTATTTTTGCACCAACCTAATAACAAGTGGCTCCTGTTCTGATTTGAACACTTGATCTCAAGATAAGTAGGTAAGTGATATATCCAATATATCAGTGTTCTGCTGTTTGAACAGCATACTAAGATTCATTTTCAAATACTAACTGGAGTATATTGCACAGATACGAGATTATAAACAGAGGGAATGAAGACATTAATCCAAGGAAGAGCACACAGATACTATGCTAATCAAAGGCAGAAATGTTGATTGATACTTTATAATACTGTCATGTTAATGGGTACTATGTATATAAAGTGGGGCTTGCTAAAATTTTGTGTAATTTGGAAAAGATTGAACAATCATTTCACTTGTTATATTAATATCCAATCAGTGGACATCTATCTCATCTTTCGAAATTCATGCCACTGAGGAAAAAATTAAGAAACTGAGAAAAGAAAACTATTTACCAATGTTCCTCAGCCAACAAAAAGATTCTAGGTATCACCTCATATATATATATATATATATATATATATATATATATATATATATATATATACAGGGTACAGTATAAATCCTGTTACAAAAGTGAAAGCTCATAACTCCTTAAAAAAGTATTATATCAGCATACAATTTTAACACAAAGTAAACATTAATCTGCTAAATAAAACCAGAACATCTCATTCAATATGGTTTCTTTTAGCCTTTACCACATGTTGAAGTCTTTCAGGAAAGTCATTGATAGCAGCATGCACAGTTTCCATGGCTATTTTGTCTCATACTCTTTAATTTTGCCTTCAGAGTTTCAATATTGTGGTGTGGAGTAGAACAGGCCTCACTCTCAAGAACTGCCCACAAACAATAGTCAAGGATATTGATATCTGATAAGGAGGGAAGCCATTTGTCCTTGATGATGAAGCCAGGACAATTATCTCTGCACCACTGCTGTGTTACACAAGCAATATACCTCATTACTCTGTCTTGTTGAAGTGTCCAATGTTCATCACCATAAGTGGCATTGCAACATAGCTTGAGTGCATCTTCCAAGATGTCTTCTATATACACTTCTTTGTTGAGAACAAAAGCAAGAGGAAACATTTCTCTTTCTAAAATGGCTGCCCAAACCATAGCTGACGCTGATTTCTGAGGCATTTTCCTGGAGTGGCAGGAACTGATTGACAACTTTTTGAAAGAACACGATCATTTTGATGATTAAAGATCTGTTCAACAGTAAACAGCTTCTCATCAGTAAAGATGATGTTTTGCAGCATGCCATCATGAATACATTTCAGCAAATGCTTATTTCTTTGAAGTCTCTTTTTCATTGTTGCTGTTGAAAGAAGCTGTCTCTTGGTTATCTTGTAGGGCAACATTCCTAAATCATTTCAACAGAACTTCTGCATTGTTCTCCTAGATGTTCCTGCCTCCTTAGCCAATTTTCTCATTGACCTTCATGGATTATGTCTGTTTTTTTTTTTACGCACATGTTTAATAATTTTTAACATTCTAGAGGTGCAATGATGTCCTACTCTAGGTCTATCTTTGATGGAGGAAGTCTTGTTGTATCGATGGATAGTCTTTTTGATAAACGTTCTATTGATTCCAAGTTTTTTTCCAGCTTTAAAAATCTCAGGTGGAGTCAGTCCATTTTCATGTTGCTCAGTTATATACTTTCTTTTAATTTCTATAAATATTGTAACCAGTAAATACTAAAATACTTTGAAAAAAAATTAGTAATGTGAGTATCAAACCATAAGTATTTAAGATATCAAACCATAAACAACAATGTAATGACCAAAAAATTTAAATGTAGAATTTATTTGAAATTGTGTAACAGCATCTATGCCACACACTGTATGTATATATATATATATATATATATATATATATATAAATTTTGACTGTCATCAATTTATAAATTTCTGTCAAATCACTTTATAAAATAAATGAAAATATACAAAAATTGGAAAAGGAAAATAATAAAAATAGAAATTTTAAGAAATAAAAATGTAAAAACAATGTAAAAATTAAAAAAATTTTTTTTTTTAGAAATAATTTAACTTAAAAATATTTCAAAAACTGTAAAAATAGAGAAAAACTTTAAAATAAAATTTTTAAAAATTAAAAATAATATAACTAAAAATTATAAAAAATTAAGAATAAAGAAAATTTAAAGAAAATGTCGACAACTATAAAAAGAAATAAAATTTTGCCAAATTAAAAAAAAATTAAATTAAAAAAAATACTTATTTGCATTTGTTACCTCTAAATATTATTTCATAATTAGTTACTTTTGAAAATGACATTTCGTTAGTCCATTGGGTTTATTGTTTAAAACATTTGTTTGGCCACATAAAAGACATGATATGTTGAAACTCATAATTTCAAAACATAGAAGTTACATGTGCAAAATAAAAATGGATTTTGCATTTAATGTCTGACTAAAACAAAAACTTGATATAAACATCCAATATTTATGACAAAGATCAGAATTTAAACATAATTTAATCACAAAATGTTCCATTACCTAAAGAGAATGGACAATTGGCAGAGGCTTGATTTTTTTTAAAAAGAAGGTGAAATGACCAAAATTGAATCAGATTTTTGGAATGACCATTTGCAACTAGTAATGTGATAGCAAGAGGGACACAGGGAAACATTGGGTTACGTATGTGACAAGCTTGTGTAATAGGATAACAGAATAGACACTGGGAGGGATAGTTAAGATAAAATTTATTTAGAGTCATAAAGGATAGGAAGTTGTGGAGAGCCATGATCGTTCATGTCATGAAAGAACATGCCACATACAGAAGAGGATATATGAACCTTTTTTATCATCACAAAATTTACAGGTAAAAAAATAAATAAAACAAACAGAATAGTTTCTGTAGAAACTCTAGACATTTTTGAAGTTGAGGAGAGTCATGATCAGCCAGATCATGAAGGGATATTTCAGATAAAAGAAGACTTTTTTCTGTTGCTTGAGAAAAGGAAGAGAATGAAGGAGAGAGAGAGAATATGAGAGAAAGAAAGAGAGGAAGGAAGAAGGAGAGAAAAAGAAAGAAGAGTGAAAGAAAATAACTGGGTGAAAGGAGAGAAAATAAGGGAGAAATAGAAATGAGAAGAGAATGAAGGAAATAGAAAAAGGGTATGAAGACGAATGAAGGAAGGAAAGAGAGAAAAGGGAGAGATAGCAAAGTAGAAAAGGAGAACAGAGAAGAGACAACAAGGGAGAGGAAAGAGAAAAAAGAGAGAATGAGAGCAAGACAACAAAGGGAAGAGAGAAAAAGAAAGAGAAACATGAGAAAGAAAGAGCGGGAGAGAAATGATTTTCGCAATTTTTTTTTTTTAATACGATAAAATGCCAGCCTGCAAAGCAGAAAGCAATGTCTTTGATACAAATCTGGGAAGAATCAGAATGAAAACAGTCTATGACATTAGGAGATGCCCAAGCAGCAAAACAGAGGAAAGTGGAATCGGTAAGCAGAGTTCAACTTAATCTGTTGCGTTCACTTTCACCCAAATGCTGTAATGGATTGTGGCTCAGACAGAAAGCTGGGTTTGAATTCCTGTAGAGTTTGTTGCATTCATTTATGGGCAAATACCCTTGGGAATGGTATAAATCCATCTCTTCTTTCCACAAGATGTGGGTTAAATATTTTACATATATATATATATATATATATATATATATATATATATATATATATATATTTTATTATAATTTTTTTTTAAAAATATGTCTCCATCATGACTCAGAAATTATTTTTGTTTTGGAACCAAAGCTCAAATCATAAAATTTAACTTTAAAGTTTAAACTTGAAATTCAAAACTTCGTTCCATTCTCAATCAATGTTGAGAATGAAACCGAGTTCTGAATTTTAAGTTTAAACTTTAAAGTTAAATTTTATGATTTGAGCTTCGGTTTCGAAAGAGTAATTTCTGAGACATATTTTCAAAAAAAAATAATTATATTATGTTCTACTTTGTATTGAACAATTTTTTTTTCAAAATAAAAATAATTGCTAAGAAAATCTGGATTATAAATGTTGTGGTAGGATCCACCTAATTTGCATAGTGGAGTACCGACCATATAAATATTGTTGGTACCGGGAAGAGAAGGGAGGAATCGAGGAGATTCAACCAGAGACTCTGCCCGACAGAGACTCTGCCCGACACTAGTCACATAGTATACACTCACTAGTACTTTTGGTTTTTCTGCAAGTGTTTGAACGAGAGAACGGTTGAGTTAAGTTTCATTTTTATTTGTTAAATCCTTTTGAATCTTTTTTTCAGTTTTTCCCTTTTTTTTTATTTGTTCACATATTTGTGCTTTTTATTTGGTTCTTCTTTATTTTCCTTCCTGTATTCCCCCCCCCCACGCCTTTGTTTGCAGTATATTTTTGGTTTTGATTTGAATCAGTTTTGTTTTTGGTTGTCCACGTTTTTCTTTAATTTTATTTTGTTTGTACCGGACATTTTTTGCAAGGATTATATTCAAAAAAAAAAAAAAAAAAAAAAAAAAAAAAGGAAAAAAGTGGGGATTGAGTCGTCGTGGTGGTTGCTGCGGCCATCATGAACGACGAAGGTGAGTGGGACACGTCACTGCCGGATTTTGAGTTACCCCCACTCCCACCTCCATCGCCGGTGTCCACAACACCGCCGGTGATAAGCAACAATGCCGTACCAAGCAAATCGGCCTGGAAGGAAACCAGGCCGAAAAAGAAAAAAGACAATGAATACTATGCAGAATTGCAAAAAGTATTTGACTAGTACACTAAGGGCACCGAGCTTCTCACCATTAAACCAGCCTTAGACGCAGTGGAAGCAAGAACAATTTCCCTGCTGACAACGGATGTTAAAAGTCGGAATCTAATCGGTGTCAGCAGGGAAACGATGGAGGAAGCTTTAAAAAGCTTGAAGATAGAGCCCAAAATCCTGGCCAGGAGGTCGAGGGCAATGTGTGACTTACTCTTGACATCGGAGCAGGAAGCGAAGAAGCTGGCAGGAAACATACTGACATCCAAGACTCTTCGCTTACAGACTGAATATATGGGCACCCGTAGAACAAAAGTAACCATTCATGGGGTGCCCATAGACATCACAGAAGATAGAATGGGGGCCTTCTTTTCCCTATACAGCAAAATAGAGGAAGTCTATAGCGTGAAAAGCAAGGCTGGCATAGCAACAGGAGACATTGTGATTGAAATCACTCTGGGACGTCAGGGTTTTAGGAACATCCCGAACGTGCTGACGTGCAGAGAGAAGAGGATGCTGGTTGTGGTGGAAGGCAGAAAGCCCTTCTGTTGGGCATGCGGCGTACTGGGGCACATGGCAAAGGCGTGCCCCGGCAAGAAGGTAATGCCACAACCAGAATCTACCATAGCAGCGACAGCAGCAAAGTCAATAGGGACTGTCACCACAACAGTCGAGGCCGACAAACCCACAGGTGATGGCTGGAAAGAGGTGGTGGCGAAGGGTCGAAAATCCAAAGTAAGCCCCCTGAAGGAGGCTCCACCAAAGATGCAGCAACAACTCAAGGAGCAGCCGGACAAAGGACAGGCAATGGAGCAAAAACGAGTGGAAAAAGATAAGCAGCCGCAACCACTTGTGGAGAGGCCTGACAAAGAACGGGCAATGGAACAGGAAAAGAAGCAGCGGCAACCACTTGTGGAGAAGCCGGACAAAGATAAGGCAAGGGAGCAGAAAAAAAAGCAGCTGCAAGCTAAGCAGCAAGAGACGAAGATGGTGGTGGAAGAAGTTCCTCCAATGCGGTCCTTCTCTCTAAAGAGAAACAGAGAAGAGGACAAGGAAGAAACTCCGTTCAAGAAGCACACATCCGAAAAGAGAATGGGGAGGAGCCGGGAAAGATCTACCCCGGCATCTCCAGAAAGACTATTTGATGTGCCCATACCCAGAAGTCTCCCCCCTTCACTGTCTCGATTCCCTCTCCCTCCTGCCTCTCCGTCTTCCACACAATCAATCACCCCCATACTGACGGACTCGTCCCCTACCCACCCAGCCACTCCATCCTCGAAATGCCCGGATAATGTTAAGAAGAAAAAAAAAGAGAAGGCACTGTTCGGAAAAAGGGAGGATATATGTAAAATAGATAGGGGCGAGCTGGAGAGTAACCTCTCTTCCCGCAAAAAATCCCTTCTGGGTCCTCTGTTTAAGCTTTCTTCTGTTGACGGTAAGACCGTGGAGGATCCACAAAATTTTCCAGGGGCCCCAGGTGTTATTGCCCTGATTAGAGACACAGTGAAGCGTCTAAAGGTATGGACCCATATGTTCGAAGCAAGGAAGCATTCTCAGGGCTGAGAATGGTGGAGTTCGGCTCCCCCGATCTTATCAAATTGCACAGCTTCTGTGCAGGGAGGGTCCCAGTACGTCTCCACCCCTCGTTATACAGGGCCCTAAAATTAACTTACCCTACGGACGTCGGTGGAATTATCCAGGGTAGTCGCATGACGACAGAATTAGGAATAGGGAACCTCGGACAATCCGTCGGGGTCCTTTCACCTGCAGATTTCCGCCCCGTATGTGAATAGTTTAATTCTGTCTTTTATATTTTACAGGACTTAGAAGATGGAAATGAAGATAGCTACTTTGAATGTGAAGGGCTTAAGGGATCGGGGTAAGGCTGCCCACCTGCTTCGGGACCTTCTGTCCCTTGATGTGGATGTTGCCACAATAGAAGAGACCCACTTTGTTTGCAGTTCCTGTGTGCTGGAGGATGACTTTGTCGTCTATTCAGCATATGGGGACCGTTCTGCCAGAGGAGTTTCTTTGCTTGTCAGGCGTACTCTTGATGCGAAGGTGGACCTTGTGCATACCAATGCCGAGGTCCGGTTGATCGTGGCCGATATTGCCGTGAAAAGTGGTTCGTTCCGAGTCGTTGCGGTTTATGCGCCCAACGATCGGGAGGAGCGGGTCTCGTTTTTTCGGCGGTTGGGGCCGTTCCTAGTGGATTCAACGTGCCTAGTTTTAATGGAGGACTGGAATGCCATCCTGGATCCCAAGTTAGACAGAGGGCGGGGAGCTAGCGGGAGAAGGGGCGATCGTAGCCTGGTTGATCTGATCGATAATTATGGGCTCGTCGATAGATACCAGGTCGATCATCCCGGGGGGAAAATGTGGACGTGGGCTCTTAATTGGCCTTTTGACAAGGTAGTTAGCTACCTTGACAGAATGTTAGTTAGAAGAGCCGACATAGATCTACTAGATTGCCCTACGTTCCACTGGGTAGGCTATTCGGACCATAAACTCGTTTGTGCCTGGGTGGCGTTAGACAATAGGCCTAGAATGGCTGGGTACTGGAAGTTCAATCTGTCCTTACTGGACAGGGAGGACTTCCGGGAACAGCTAATTAGACTAGTGCAGCGGGAGCTAGTGGGGGTGGTTATCAGGAATAAGTGGTGGGAACGCCTTAAATGTAGGATTAGGTCCTTCACCACAGATTTCAGCAAACGGCTCGCTCTAGATAGAGCTGATAAGGTGAAGACACTCAAGTCTAGTTATTCCCGGGCGGTGGCTGGTGGGGATCCCCTAGAGATAGCCTTAGCTAAGGAGGCCCTGGATCGTTCGAATAGCGAGCGGTATATGGGCCAGGTAATTAGACATAAGTTAAGCAAGATGTCTTCCGAAGCGGTGAATTTGGGCACAGATCTGCGCAGGGAAGAGGTCCCGTCGAGGTGGCGATCGTTACATTCGTGAGGTCATATCCCCAGAGGGGCGTACTCTTCGGGCGACTGATGACATGTGCGAAGTGTTTCGGCGCCATTTCGAGAGCCGGTTTACCAAGGAGCCTGGTCTCCGTGAGGAGGAGTTTCGCAGCTATTTGGCTGACTTTCCACGGCTTTTGCTGACTTTCCTCGGCTTTCGCTGACTGAAGCAGCTAGCTGTGAGGGAGAGATCATGGAGGGCGAAGTCTACGCGGTATTGAAGAAGGTCGGCAGAGGCAAGTCGCCCGGTCTGGATGGTTTGCCCTATGAATTGTACTTGAGGCTGTCGCACATCTTTGTTCCGATTTTGACTGCAGTGTTCAACAACTGGTTTCGGTCGGGGTCCATCCCCAACCGGATCACCAGGGGCGTGATCACTCTATTGAAAAAGGGCAAAGGTGGTGGGGGGAAGGTAGATGATTACAGGCCCATAACTCTGCTAAACACAGAGTTAAAGATTATGACCAAGATCCTGCAGGAGTGTTTGCAGTCAGTTGCCGAGTCTCTGTTGGGACCTGAGCAGACTTGATCTGTAAGGGGCCGAACAATTCAGAGCAACCTGCATCTGATCCGCACAATCATAGAGGGTGTAAAAGACGACGAAGAAGCCGCATTGATCAATTTGGATCAGTCCAAGGCATTTGATGGGGTCGACCATCGCTAGCTTGCTACTGTCCTGCAGGCCGCTGGATTCGCACCCAACTTCTGCCGCTGGATTAGCCTCCTGTATCGCTCCCCCAGTGCTGTGCTACAGGTGAATGGAAGGTTGTCGGACGCGTTTGTGCTGTCTAGATCGGTTCGTCAGGGTTGTCCACTGTCGCCTCTCCTTTATGCTTTAGCGTTGGAGCCTCTCCTTCGCAGGCTGAAGGATGAGACCGGCAGTCCGGCCCTACGTGGAATCGCCGTTCCTGGAGGGGCTCGAGCCAGGGTTTCCGCATACGCGATGACGTATCTGCTTTCGTGTCATCCCGCAGCAACATTGAGGTGGTACAGAAGGCGCTTGATCGGTACGAGAAGGTGACAGGGGCCAAGATAAACCGCGACAAGTCATCCGGCTTGCGGTTAGGTGCCTGGAAGGGGGTCACTCTTCCGAGCAGCTTCAGTTGGACGGACGGTCCTGTCCGCATTCTTGGAGTGTGGTTCGGGCCTGACCTCCAGCTAGAGAAGAATTGGTCTGAAGTACGAGCAAAGGTCGATTCTGCTGGTCAGACTTGGAATCGACAGCGGTTGTCCGTGAAGGGCAGGGTGGAGGTGTGTACTACATACATTTTCCCCCTGATTCTTTATCGATTGTCAGTACTTCCTCTCTGTGAGACCCATTGGAAGGCGCTCGAGTGATCGCTATCCTCCATTTTATGGAGGGGACGCGTGAACAGGGTCGACAGACGAGTCTGCATTAAACGTCCTTGTCATGGGGGGCTGGGAATGCCGCACCTGTTGAGTCACATCCGAGATTCTAAGTTGGCTTTCCTACGCCGCGCATTGACTGGAAGAAATCCGATTCTGGAGGGGATTGTTAGGGATGCCATCCCTAGGCTTACCATCAGTCCCCCCATCTCGAGGGTTGAGCGCCGTCGTAAACCCCGGGACGAGTCGGATTTTCTTTGCGAGTGTTGGTCGGCCTTGAGGGCCATTCCTTGGTCCAGTGACCTTTCACGGCCTAGGAAGGTCTTCTATCGTGGTTTAGTGGAGGGACCCGCGAAGGATTCCCTATGAGATACGCTTGGCTTGTCGGAGGAGGAGTATCGCTCCTACTGGTCTTGGGCGCCAGCGGCGGATTACCTCAGTAACCCTGAGTTTTTGCTTCCCTGGCGATTGGCTCGGAATTGGCTGCCTCTCAACGACAAGGCTTTCATATGGGGTTTGGCGGATTTGCCAGACTGTGAACCATTGCCCCCGGGTCCGCCCCTTATGGGACCATGTCGGCGAGCTGACAGCTCGTCTCGCTCCTGAACAGCTTGTGTCCATTGATCGCGCATACGCGTGTGACAATGTGTCGCCCCCGTATTCCGGGGTGAAACGAATGGTGTTTCTGGCACTGCTGGCCACGGCTCGAATGGTGATTTGGACGTCGTGAAAGGAGGAAGTCTTGCGGGGCAACCGTCTTTCTCATTAGCATCTATTCCAATTCTTTGAGCATCAGCTCAAGATGAAGATTAGATCTGATAGAAAACGGTTGCATTCAACAGTCCTTAGCGAAAGGTGGGTAAAAGAGGCGAGCTTGGTTCGTGTGACCGGGGCTAGCCTTGATTTTCTCTTCTAGATCAACCTATTGCACATCGGGGTGGCTTCCTGTGGAACCCTCCCCTTGGTTAGGTTAGACAAGCTTCAGTGTACCTAGTTAATGTGAGTAAGTGTTGTTCCTGGCCTGTTACCCGGCTACTCTTTGGTTATGTTCCAAGTCGAGATTCCCAACCTCCCCATTTTGTTTTGGCTCCCTTTTATCTCGACTGTGTCAGCTTTATATTTTCCCATTCCCGCATAATATTTTAGCCTTCTTCCCACTCCCTTAGCGAGAGTTGCCTCTTGATTTTGTCCTTGGGGTGGAATACAGCGGCCTCTCTATTTTTGAGGGTTGGACGGTTCCCTACTAACATATGTTTAGTTTGGATTTTGTGTTACCTTTGAGTTATTATTGGGTTCATCTCCCCTCCCCTCTCATTCTATCATTATTAGAATTTTCATCAACAAATTTTTATGGTGTGGGGCGCGTTTTGGTAGGTTCCCCTTGAGAGGATGTGGTATTATGGTGGTTGGAGGTTTGTTTGGGGATGGACGAGTTCTTGTGGTGAATGGGTAAATTGTAATGTATGAATGGGTCGTGAATCTGATTAGCTAGGTATAGGATAGTTAGTTTGGACCAGCCTTTACCCCTCCCCTTCATCGGCCACGTGCTACAATTTTGTATTTTACAAAATAAATCTCCTCAGTCAACACATTCTCCAGGAATGGTCTTCCCGGGAATATACAAAAGACTATATGTAAATATTGTGTACCCTTTCTTGTTTCAATACATTTTGTTCTAAGTACATTTTGTGTTGCATTATTATTCCATGCATTAGTCAAGTTTCAACAATGGCGACGAGGTAGAAAGAACCATACGAAAAAAAAAAAGAATTAATAATTGATAGCTTTCAACAATTGGGACAAATCATTGAAGAACCCAGGCTGAAGGAAAAAAAATTATTAATTAAAAGTCCAACATCTAACGGAACGGCGAAGGATCCTGAATTTCTGGATATTTAGAAATCGTTAAAGGATGACTAAGCATAAGGACCGTTCACTCAGAAAAATTTGAAAGGTGTCGTAAACGAATAACTGGGATTTTAAATTGAATAAGTTATCTACCCG
The DNA here is from genome assembly GCA_963932145.1 of Acanthosepion lycidas. Classification (NCBI taxonomy): domain Eukaryota; kingdom Metazoa; phylum Mollusca; class Cephalopoda; order Sepiida; family Sepiidae; genus Acanthosepion; species Acanthosepion lycidas. Next base: position 18,344 of record CAWVQA010001229.1, on the reverse strand, counting down.
TTAAAAAAAAAACTGGCCGACTACAAAAACGTGCATGGAATTAAAAGACGCACAAATACACCGTGTCGATTTTGAAAGGTAACAAACTTTTAAAAAATTATTTTTTGTTTGTTTGCTCAACAATATTTTATAGTGATGAATTTACCTCTGATAATAAAAATCAGAAGTTTGTCATTGAAATACGCGAACAGAAGTAATTAAAAAAAAAAAAAAATACCAAAGTTGATTATCACAGGCTTGAATGTAAAAGCAAGACATAAAATAAAAAAGTCGTAAGTTGTTTCGATTTTTCTGGTCAGTTTATATTATATCCATAGATACACAAATTTAAGGTATATTCTTTGTTGCATGAACACTATCAGCTAAAGATGGATGAATTATCCAAAGTCATATCTGAATTATTCAAATCCCAGCAGTTGAGTCAGGCTGAATTATTCAAATGCCAGCAAAAATATCAAGAAAAGCAAGAGGAAAGACTTTTAGAAATTCAAAAGTTAATATTGGAGAAATTAAACAACAATCAGGCAAATGAGGGAAATTCGTCATATTCTAATAACACCATATTTAATTTGCTGGAAACTTTCAACTATGTGCCAGACGAAGAAAAAACGTTTGAAGCGTACTTTAAACGATATGAAGATATTTTCTACACAGACTGTGAAAACTGGTCGAATTCAAGAAAAGTCAGTCTATTACTAAGAAAGCTAGGTACAGCAGAACATAGCAAATTTGTAGATTTTATTCTACCGAGAAGAACGAATGAATTGGAATTCTCGGAAACAGTGAAATTGCTAAAAGAGCTGTTTGGAGCAAATATGTCGCTTTGGCATAAGCGATGGTTATGCATGAATGTCACTAAATCCGACGATCAGGATTATTTAACATATGCATCTATAGTGAATAGACATTGTGACAATTTCAGATTGGCAGAGATTACGGTGGAAGAATTTAAGTGTTTAATTTTTGCTCAAGGACTGGTATCCAGTAAGAGTGCCGAAATAAGACGTAGAGTTTTGTCTAAACTTGAATCTGAACAAAACCTTACCCTGAAAAAGTTAGCAGAGGAGTGTCAGCGGGCCGTAAGTTTAAAGAAAGAGTCTCAAAAAATCAAAGAAGCTGGCATTGCTTATATTAAAAAAAATAAAAAAACAGTCAAATTACCCATCAGAAAAAAATTGGAGTAAAAATTCGGCGTATTTTAAAAATAGACAAGAAAAATTAAATAAGAAGAACGAGGAGGGAAAAAAGGTTCCACCATATAATTGCAGACGTTGCAACAAAAGACACTGGGAGGTAAATTGCCCATATAGAAATAAGAAATGTTTCGTGTGCCACAAGAAGGGACACAAAGGATCGTGTTGTAAAACGAAAAAATTCAATAGCCGAATTAGACAAACAAATTCGAATATCAAATCAGATAGAGATTTGAGGAAATATGTGACGACTGAAATATTTAAAAAGAATATCAAATTTCAACTCGATTCGGGTTCAGATTTAACAATAATGAACTATAAAACATGGAAAATGTTAAAAAGGCCTACAATAATGAAGTCAACGAAATGCGCTCGAACGGTAACTGGAAAGGAAATTAACTTCGAAGGCGAGGTTGTACTTCCCATGAAATTGAACGGGATCGTTAAAAAAAATAAAGGTTTTCATTCTGAAAAATGGAGAAAACTTGATGGGTACAGATTTTATTGAAACATTTGAATTGTGGGATAAACTGTTAAACTCATTCTGCAGAAAAGTAGAAAGTAATACGCAAACAAGACAGGACATTAAAGATGAATTAAAGGAAAAGTTTCCGGAAACCTTCACACCTGGTCTTGGAAGATGTAACAAGTTTGAAGCTAAATTTGAATTAAAGGAAAATACTATGCCAATTTTTAAAAAGAAACGTAACGTGCCTTTCGCAAGTGTAGAGAAAATTAACGAAGAACTTGATAGGTTGGAAAAAATGGGAATTATTTCGAAAGTAGAATCTAATTCATGGGCTGCGCCGATTGTGTGCATAAAAAAGAAATCAAACCCAATCAGAGTCTGTGTTGATTTTTCGACAGGGTTGAACTCGGTAATCAAGGACTACCATTACCCGTTACCGAGTCCGGAGGAGATTTTTAACAAGCTAAATGGTGGAGTTATATTTTCAAAAATCGACTTATCAGATGCCTATCTCCAAATTCCCGTCGAAGAGGAATGTTCGAAGTTGCTAGGGATAAACACGCATAGAGGGTTATTCAAGTACAACAGGCTTCCTTTTGGTATTAAAGTGGCACCAGCCATTTTTCAACAAGCTATGGACGTCATGTTGACTGACTTAGACTTTGCGTGCGCCTACTTAGACGACATCATAGTAAGGAGCGAAACCGTCGACGAACATCAATAGCATCTCAATCAAGTATTTAAAAAGATTCAGGACTTTGGATTTAAAGTTAAAGAGTCAAAGTGCGAATTTGGTTTGGAGGAAATTAAGTATTTAGGTCACATAATCAACAAAAATGGCAGATGTCCAGATCCGGAAAGGTCCATTGCTATTAGAGACATGCCGACGCCCACTAATGTGGCGATGCTACAGTTTTCTGGGGCTCGCAAATTATTATCAAGCGTTCATTAAAGGAATGTACACTCTAAGAGCTCCGTTGAATGAACTACTAAAAAAAGACAAGGCATGGGAATGGACGGTAGAATGTCAGAAAGCCTTTGATGAAATAAAGAAAATGCTTACATCAGACCTCTTTTTAACCCATTACAATCCAAAACTTGATATTGTAGTGGCAAGTGATGCCAGTTCATACGGGATAGGAGCGTGTCTTCAACACATAATGCCAGATGGTTCTAGAAAACCAATTGCACATGCTTCGAGAACTTTACTCCCAGGAGAAAGAAGTTACTCACGGATAGAAAAAGAGGCGCTGAGTATCATTTTTGCCATAACAAAATTTCACAGATACATCCACAGCAGACATTTTATTCTTGAAACAGATCATAAACCTCTGATCACTATTTTTGGTTCAAAGAAAGGGTTACCCGTTTATACGGCAAATCGTCTGTTGAGATGGGGAACCATTCTTCTCAATTATGATTTTCACATAAAGCACCTATCATCCAAAAATATAATTCATATGGATAGTTTATCAAGACTCATACTGAGTCAAGAAGAAAGATTCGAAGAATCAATAATTGCAAATATCAGAGCAGATTATGAGGTGAAAAGCATGGTAAACAACATTTTAAGAGAGCTACCGGTTACAGCAAAGGAAATCAAAAAAGAAGCTGAAAGCGATGATTTCATTTTAGAAATAAAAAGCAAAATGGTAGCAAATGACCAAAAAGTGCAGGAGATTTATTCAATTTGTGACGGAGTTTTATTATATGGTGAGAGAGTAGTAGTACCAAAAAAGTTGCAGAAAAGAATACTATGGGACTTTCATATGGGTCACCTGGTGGTTAATAGAACAAAAAGCTTAATGCGAAGCTTTGTATATTGGAAAGGAATGGATGTGGATATCGAAAACATGGTTCATCGATGTAAAGGGTGTGCGTTAGCAGCTAAGGCACCACCTATAGTACACAAACCATGGCCCAAGACGGATCATCCGTGGACAAGGTTACACATTGATTTCGCTGGTCCAGTAGAAGATTATTACTACTTAATAGTGGTAGATAGTTTTACAAAATGGCCGGAAGTACTATGCTGCAAAAAGCCTACGTCCAATACCACAACAACTTTTTTGCATGAACTATTTGCACGGTTCGGTGTGCCAGAGTGTATTGTAAGTGACAATGGTACACAGTTCACTTCTGAAGAATTTAAGGAATTTTGTGAGTTATATCAAATTAACCACATAACAGCGCCGCCGTATCATCCAAGGTCCAATGGACTCGCAGAAAGATTTGTCGATACTTTAAAGCACGCGCTGAAGAAAGCCTCAGGAGTTCCAACGGAAAAGGCGCTTCAGCAATTCCTACAGGTATACAGAATTACGCCAAACCAGAGAACACACTCAAACATGGCACCAGCTGAACTAATGTTTGACAAGCTTTTGCCAGGAAAAAATAGAGTAAAGAATACTATGTATACAGCGAGAAAAAGATACACTTCCGGAGAGAAGGTGTTTTTCAATTGCTACAAAAACAACGTTGAGTTCTGGGAGCGATGCATAGTGGACAAGAGAATCGGTGACCTGAATTACATAATTAAAGGGCCGAAGAATACTCATAAAAGGCACCAGAACCAACTTAAAAAATGCTACGTTCTAGAGCATGAAGAGAGTATACCGGATGAGGCGGAAGATCCCATTGATGTAATGTATGATATGTTTCAAGTAGAACCTCCGCAGAATATTCCTGAACCGAGAAGATCCGGTAGGAAACGAAAGTTCACGGAACCATTGGACGTGAATCCAAAACGAAAAAAATATTAAAATTATGCAAATGGATCTACAAAGAAATAGCCATAATCATCAACCCATATAGGAAGCCAGTTTGAAATCCAAAAGGGATCCCAAGGCTTGGGAGGGGGGTGTTGTGGTAGGATCCACCTAATTTGCATAGTGGAGTACCAACCATATAAATATGGTTGGTACCGGGAAGAGAAGGGAGGAATCAGGAGATTCAACCAGAGACACTGCCCGACTGCGACTCAGTCAACACATTCTCCAGGAACAGTCTTCCTGGGAATATACAAAAGACTATATGTAAATATTGTGTACACTTTCTTGTTTCAATACATTTTGTTCTAAGTACATTTTGTGTTGCATTATTATTCCATGCATTAGTCAAGTTTCAACAATAAATCTGACTGTTCTTTCCTATCATTTGAATATATATATATATATATATATATATATATATATATATATAAAATGACAAAAATAGTTTTAAAGTATGCTATAATTATAGGTTGATTGGTTAGGGTTTATGGCACACGAACCTTGAGTGGTATATAGTGCCAAATCTCATTTATACGTATATATTACATGTATGATTGAAAAAAATAATGTAGGTTGTATTATATATATATATATATATATATATATATATACATACACGCACACACACATACACATATATATATATATATATATATATATACAAACATATACACATATGCGCATATATATATATATATATATATATATATATATATATATATATATAACATTTATAACCCTTTTGGTTATTTTGTGTATAAGGATTAAGAAAAAGTTAATGATAGTGGCCAGTTTTGGGATTTATATTTTTTGGTATAGTTTTGTAACTTTCAAAAAGGGCAGAATGTCATTAATGTTTGAATTTTTGAAGAGATCATTTAAATTACTTGCTTTGTAGAATTCTTTTCTTATTTTGAGTAAGAGCATCACATTCTATGAGAATGTCCTTAATAGTTTAGAGGTGGGGTTGGCAGGTTATGCATTTTGTTTGTGGTTCTTGTTTAAGTATAAATTATAATGTGTAATTTTAGTGTGACCAATATGTAGTTGTGATATTGTAACCTCTTCCTGTCTAGTTTTCCTAAAGGCTGGTTTCTGCTCTCCCAAGCTATATTTATAGGTAAAAGTTATCAATATCAGGCATAGAGCATATGTAGATATAAATATAAAAGTGGACACTGAGGTCAACACTGAGCAGCAACAGTCTGTTTCATGCTTGAAAGTAGTCTTCAGGCCATGTGTATTGTGTGTTGACTCGACTATTTATATATGCTGGTCAATGGTGCCTTATGGGTAGCAATGTCTTTTGTATTATCCTAACTGTTATTGGGTAGGCGGTAACAGTTATGCTTTAAATTAAAAATAAATAAGTAAAAAATATAAATAAAGAAATAAGCAAATTAACAAACTACAAGCAAAAATACAATTAAATGTAATAAAAAATAATTTAACAAACCACATTATCTACAAATAAGCACATTCGGATCTACAATTATTCCTATTCAATTGCATCTAGAATAATTTGAAATATAACCATTAATGCTTACTCTATAACCGTTAGGATTTTACAATAGACCTTGCTACCCATAAACAGCAATAGGACTTGTAGCTGAGAAAAAAAAAAATCATTGTTATTGCAATATCCACTTGCAATAAAGGAAATTTTTATTTTTAAATTTTGTAGAAATATTTTCAGGTGTGTCATGGATTCAAAATAGACATGCATACACCACACATACATAATTTGAATTATATTCAAATGAACATCTGTGCCAGAAGAGCTAATTTCCCTGTCTGGCAATAACCTCTGGTCAAGAGGAAAAGCAGAAATGTGTTTCTTTGAAGGAATTTTTTATGACTCCTTCTCTATTTAAACTGAATATATTTTTTAATAAATGTGTTTTTTTTAAATAGTTAAACTAGTTTCATATAACTTTCATATCTCTTTGTTGAGTTAATGAGTTTTAGGTTTTTTTTTTTCAATGCGAGTCAAGATAATAGAGTACACAACTCTGTGCCACATGTGTTCATCATATCTGGTTTTCGCACGTCGTGAGAACCTCTCCCAACTGAGAAAACACTGGTGTTATATAGCTCTCTCAGACCCATGCTGACTATTGGCTAATACCTACCCAGTAGCATTCATATGCAAATAGTTAGCACCACCTACTTCAAGTACAAGATCTTCTCTCAACAGCCTATTATGGAAGGGGATGCAACTTCTGGTGCTTACAGCACCACATACAACCCAATTCAAAGTCTTTTATTAGGCTGACCTGATTCTCTGTTACACCATATTTAATTGCGAACTCCATAATCTTTTCAATGGCTGTATAGTATGTGCTTTGCTAAGGAAACAAAGCTGTTTTGAATTCAGAAGTGTTCTTCTCCTAGACTGGTTGCCAACCACAGCTAGAGAGGTCAGTCTGTCCTACTGTTTATGGGTAACAAGGTCTATTATATTATCCTAAAGGTTATAGGGTAGGGAGTAATGATTACATTTGAAATTATTCTAGAGGTTATTGAATTGGAATAATTGTCCGAATGTGGTTATTTGTAGCTAAAGCTGTTTGTTAACTTTTTACTCATCTATTATTGATTATTTGTTGTTGATAATTTATTATTACATTTACTTTTATTTACGTGTGCATTTGTAGTTTGTTTATTATTTACCTTATTTGCTTATTTATATTTTTTACTTATTTATTTTTAATTTAAAGCATAACTGTTACCGCCTGCCCAATAACAATTAGGATATTACAAGAGACATTGCTACCCATAAGGCACTATTGACCAGCATATATAAATAGTCGAGTCAACACACAATACACATGGCCTGAAGACTGCTTTTAATCATGAAACAGACTGTTGACCTCAGTGTCCGCTTTTATATTTATATCTACATACACTCTATGCCTGATATTGAGCACTTTTACCTATACATTAAGACTATTTTTATTATATATATATATATATATATATATATATATATATATATATATATATATATATATATATATATAGTAAAGGAAATAAGAGGCTTAGTTTGAAATTTCCCAATGGTTACTAAATGATAAATACCTGTAGAAGGATGGAAGGTAGAACACAGTTAAAATTCCATGTCCACAAGAAAGTGTTTCCAACCCAGCAGTTGTGGAACCACAATGTAACCTATTAGGACACAGAAAACACAGCCTACTCCTGCTACTGGCTTTCAACGACATATTTGTAAAATTGATTTCTGTTTGCTACCGTATTGGGCCGAGAGAAACCATGAGAGAGCTTTACATACAAAACTGACATTATTGATGCAGTTCAATAATTCAGAAGATCATTGGCACAGATTCAGAGAATTATTGATCATTTTCAAATTTCTTTCACTTTTCTTTTTCTTCATTTATTTTAATTTTTCTGAAAATATTCTAGTTTTGCAGAAAGTGATTTTTTCTTTAAATATTATTTTCAGGTGAATATCTTTATTATTCTTTAATTTTTAAGGAAGGTTGGGTTGGGGGTGGATGAGATTTTTTTTAAATTATAAATGAATGAAAATTTTATTTATTGATTACTTTCTCATGAAATATCTTTGAAAATTTAAAATTATTCCTTAAATAATATTTTTAAGTAAAAGAATATATTTTCTTTAAAAGCTGAAGAATTATTTTTCAGTATTTTCTGATAAATGGAATTCCACATTCAAAAATATTTTCCAGATTAAATGAATTTTTCAGTAAATTTATCAGATAAGTGAATTAATTTTAATGTATATTATTTTTTGATAACTGAAATAGATATATTTTAATCATTTCTCCTGAAAGCAAGGCAATAAAGCTATTAAGGCCCAAGGAGTTATTGGATGTGACAGAATAAGAAAAATATTATTAAGGAGAGAAAACAATAAAAGAATGGGAGACAAGAAGACAGCAACTAACAATTGATATTATATTTAAATTTTGGAAGATCAACGTTAGTTGGAAAACAAAAAGTTCAAAGAGAGTTCCATACACAAGAAAAAGAAACTGTTAGTATAGAACTTATGGTTCCATCTAGCCATTTCAATTGAAAAATAATAAGACCTTGCCGCCAATCTAGTACTGCACTATTCATAGAGTGTATGTACCATAGAGGAAAGTTCATCAGAACAATTACCATGAAAGTATTTATAGAAAAGGTACAGGTAAGTGACATTATGATAGTAGGAAAGTGACTGAAACAAAGATGCTAGGTCAGGACCAATAACATTGCAGATTTTTCTTTGGATTTTATCAATAATCACTAAATATATAGCAAGAGCACCAGACCATATGGGCCAGCAATATTCAAAGCATGGATGAATAGTAGGCTTATAAATATCTAATATAGATTCTGGAGAGAAAAATTGTCTAGCATGACACAGTGAACTGACTTTCTGTTGTAGCATGATAATGGGTATGTCCCCATTCACATAAATACAGTAGTAAATACTGTATGTTGGTCTGCAATTGTGGAATTTACTTAATTCACTTCTAGCATTTGAGTACTTCTTCTATGCGCTGCTGGCAAAACTTATGTGTTGTTCGTGTCCTAAGTATTATCGTTTATTACCAACCTTCGTTTGATTATTCTATTCAGTAACCTTCCCTAGGTTACAACACTTTCCTAGCAGTAGACCTAGCAATTCATTCATTATAATCTTTCCATTTTGTGTCAGCAGAGAATATTAAGACACAACAAGTCACTCTTGTGAAGGTCAGCATAAGCCATGTTAATGGAAGGAAGAAAGGGTTCTCTCAGATGATTAAAAGAAAGCAGTTTTGTTTTGAAGGTATTAAAATTAATACACCATTCCTTGCCCCAATTAACAGTAGATTGTAGGTCAAGTTTGAGGTGAGCTGCCAATTTGATCTTATCAAACTGATCAGGAGTAAATAGTTGTGTCATCAACATAGATACCAAGTTGAGAATTGATGCCATCAGAAAGGTCATTTATGAAAATTAGGAACACTGTAGGTCTAAGGATTGAGCCCTGGGAGGATACCTGCATTAATGAAAGAAGATCTAGAAGAGTAGTCATTCAGGACAACTTCCATTTTGTGATTTGATAAGAAAGACTGAATCACTTCAAAAATTCATTCAGAAATTCCATAGACTTTCAATAAAAAGTAATAAAAATCATATTTTATGCAAAATTAAGGTACTTTTTTAAAGATTGTACTTAAATAATGTAAATAAATAAATCACTGTGACTCCTTCCCAGGCTTCATCAATGAGATTTAAGCAATTTAGGATATCAAAGTGATTCTTCCAAAATTCTCTTAGGGTCAGGTTTGTGTTTTTGGTCACTTCAAAACACCTCTGAAACAAGGCAGTTTTCAGAGCTTGCAGCCTCACCATATTTCACTACACTGTGGGTGCCGGTTCTCTTTTCAAATTTTTCAAACCATCCTCGGCTTGCTTTAAATGCATTTTCATCTTCAAGAATACTCTGTCAAATACTTTTGAGATATCCAAAAGTAACAGCCTGAGTTTCACCATTAATATCAAAAGCTTAATAAAGGCAGTGTGTGACCTTGCATACAGAGATCTGGTGCATAACATGTCACAAAGTCCTCAAGCGACCCTCTGCAGGTTTTGAATTCAGAGTCTTCCTTTTCCTACACCAGTTGTCATCCATAGGACCCAGTCTGTTGTGCTATTTACTCATAGCTGGAGGGAGAAGAAGAGGATTCATACCTTTCCCAGGGGTATTAGCATGTAAGTGAATGTAATGGATCCAAATGGAATTTGAACTTGGCTCTCCGATTCCTCAATCTGAGCCACTATCTATTACTCCATTGTACCTCCTATATATATATATATATATATATATATATATATATATATGATTAATACACCTCAACTTCAAGTTTTGTAGATTAATCTTTTTGTAATCATTCAGTCCACTTGTCAGGAGATATCAACAATTGTCATATACACACATAGATATATAAGGCCAACATAAACTAATATCTTTAAAATCACCAAAAACTGTTTAAAAATTTTAAGATTTTCAGCAAAAGCATTTATCTTTTTCAAATGATAGTAATGTTTGAAAGTTTTTTGCATATTCTCTCATAACCATTAAGCCCATGTCTTAGTGGTTTTATTGTCTTGCTTGAGATGAAATGATTAAAAAAAAACCAAAAAAACATCCATTCCACCACAGAATTCCTTGACATGTATTACTATTTTTATACCTATTTCATTATTAATGCTATTTAGCTGTAATTTTTGTTTCAGATGTTACAATTGCAGATATGAATATTGATGCTGTCCAAATTTGGAGGTATTAATTGAAGCTGGGCTGTAAAGCCAACAAGCTTGCTCACAGAATTTAGGAAATGAAACAATATTTGACCATACTGTCCAAATGTGGTTTAAACATTTTAAATGAGGTGACCTGTCCCTTTAAATAAAGTGTACAACTTTCAGTTGTCAATTATGATGCTTTAAAATGTGTAAATATAGACAAGAATCCAATCAGAAGCAAACAAAAGGAAGAGTTAGGATTTCCAAAAGAAACCTTATGTCAAATATTACCATAATCTTAAAAAACATACAGGAAGTCTTCAACAGTTTTTGCAATGAAAATACATTTGAAAATCACCAATATTTCAACAATTCATTACTCTAACATGTGATCACACATAGATTATATGAGGGTATGCTGAAAAGTTCTCAACTCATTTCCCAAAATCAAATTGTAGAGTCATTGGCCATGGTTAAGTGTAATTGATAAAAAACAACAGAATTGATAAAGTTCTCCTTCAACAATAAAATAAGGAAGAAAAAAAAAAAAAAAACAGGGCAAAATAATACTACATTGACCTACGAATTTAATCCATTCCAGGAGTGGATTTGTATGCTGAAACAATTTTCCCCATTTAAAATAATAGAAATTAAATTCATTCATTTCAAGCCCCCAAAATACTGATATAAAAAGCAATAAAAATCATATTTTATGCAAAATTAAGGTACTTTTTTTTAAAGATTATACTTAAATAATGTAAATAAATAAATCACTGTGACTCCTTCCCAGGCTTCATCAATGAGATTTAAGCAATTTAGGATATCAAAGTGATTCTTCCAAAATTCTCTTAGGGTCAGGTTTGTGTTTTTTGTCACTTCAAAACACCTTTGAAACAAGGCAGTTTTCAGAGCTTGCAGCCTCACCATATTTCACTTCACTGTGGGTGCCGGTTCTCTTTTCAAATTTTTCAAACCATCCTCGGCTTGCTTTAAATGCATTTTCATCTTCAAAAAATATGTCTGGTATTTTTCTGATAAGATCCACGTACAGTACCCTTACCTTTGCACATATAATATCTTCAGACACAGAATCACCTCATGGCTGCCTCTCTCATTCATCCACACCAACAACAGCTTCTCAACATCTTCTTGGGCTTTTGGACAATGCTTGATAATTATGCTAAGTCCCTTGGTTAAATCAAGTTTTTTTATTTCTATCTTGTCCTTTAGGATAGTGCAAATTGTTGATGCTGAATGTCCATATAGATTGGTAAAGTCAGAAACATGGGTACTTTCTTTGTGCTTCTGAATGATCTCCTCCTTCATTTGTATGGATATTTTTCACTTCTTCCTCATAGCAACCAGCTTCTTGGGTGACATTGTGGGCTACAAAAAATTACCCACTAAAATTTTAAATTTATTGTACAGTAATATTTACAGTAAGACATTAAACTGTACAGTATAGTAACTGGTATTGAAAAATGTAAAGGAACAAACTGTGGTGATGAAATGTTCCATACAAATCAACCGATATATAGTTTATTTTACTGTGTAGTTTACATGCTGTACTTGCATTTTATTTTACTCTAATTAAAATTTATAAATTTTTCTACTATACTGTATGGATATCAGTTTAAAATTCAATGATTATATACTGTATATTGGACTAAAACACACTTTACAGTATATAGAGATTAAATGAAACAAACTCAGCATTGTCACATTTTACCTACTTTTAATTTTAATAAAATTGAAATGTTATTGTACTATATAGTAATGTACATGTACTGTATTCATTACTGCACATAAATTTTTGTACATTATTAATTTTTGTTATATTTACATTAATATAATCACAAATATGCGTACACTACAAATGTTTATTCTACGAGATAACAAAGAGGACTTAGTGGGATGATGCAATGCTTGTAGCATCACACTACATCTAATGTGATGGAAGTGTATAGAAATATATTCTGTATAATAATGTAATACAGTACTGTATATAAAATATATTATAACAATGTACACTGTATATAAAACATAAAAATATAAGAATAAAAGATATGGTATAAAATATATCTGCAAATATTTAGTAGAGTACAGTAGAGTATAAAAAAGTATTGTAATAATTATATTATTATATATAAAATATATAATAAAATATATATAACATAATATAAAATACAGTATATTTAGGTAAGATTAAAAACTATGGTACATTTATATCAAATATTGAGTTTGAAATGCAGTGGTGGGAAGCATATTCTTAATTTCGTAAGTCAAAATTAATTCATAAATGGAAACAAATTTTCTGACAAATTTTCGTTTGTATTGTGAGTTTTTCATATGTGGAGGTGTTTGTAAGTTGAGGTTCCACTATATATGCAAGTCAAAAGTAAGCAAAGCAACAGTAATTAGGTAAAAAAATTCACAAATTGCGTTCACACACAAAAGGAATACAGTCAAGTGATTATAGTATCCCAACTTCAAGACAAGAAAGAACAAAAATTCGTCCATTTTTATTGGTTTGGAAGAAATCCCAGTATCCACCTATAGGTTTTGTCTACAAATATGGAGAGATGTCCTTAGCAAGATTTTCTAAAAAGATTGATAGCCCCACCCTCAATGGATGAAGTGCACTTATCTTTCTTTCTCTTATCCTTCCCAAATTCTATGGGTTCAATAAATATACACAAGATACAGATAAATATTTACAATTGTTTTTGCATATAATAGAATTTCTTTTTCTAAACAGCTTCTTAGTCAGACTGAGAAATTTTCAGCACCTCTCTCTATCAGTTTTTTTTACTTAACCCTCCGTTAGTACTGTAGGATATTGTCACAGCATTTAAATGCTGTGAGATTTTCAAATTTGCCATTTAAAATATTATAGACTAGCAGCCATACCCAGCTGGTCGTTCTGAAAAAAAGTGTTCAATTAGAATGGAGCAAAAACAGCATCATGTTTAGATGTAACAGAGACTATCTTCTTCAATTACCTTTAAGTACTTTCATTAAAAAACATTTTGAATTAATGCAGTTACTGATGTAACAAAAGTTGTCTGTATTTATTCAATCGAAGTTATCCAAGGACATGAAGGGGTAAAACAGGCAACATGAAGACCCACTTCAGACCACAATTATATTGGAGTTTTTGAAATTTAATTTGTCAGTGTGCTACCAGGGATGTAAAAGAGGATCCACTTATAAAGTAATTGCTAGGTTTGATGAAAATTGCTTGAAAGATCAATTAAAAATAAGAAAGAAACCAGTAAAAATCGCCATTTTTCGCTATTTACATGGGTTTTCACTATATGGGTGGACTAAATTATCAAGTTAAACAAACAACTTATTGTCGGCTACAATTGAGTGAAGTTTGTATTAGATTGCTTGAAAATTCAGGGAGTTTTTAGTTTAAAATTTGTGATGAAATTGTTTTTTCTTTTTTCATAGTTTTTCACTAAATGCAGTTGCATGGAAAAAAATGAGGTATTATTGAACTTATGATGTACCAAGTTTGGTCAAAATTGGTTGGATGCATCTTGAATGAAAAGGTAACCCACAGACATCCCCTGTTTTATTTATATATATATATATATATATATATATATATATATATATATATATTAGGTTGGTGCAAAAATAATGACGTAATAATATCGTTTTTTGACATTAAAAATACGTCAAAAAACGACATTATTATGTCATTATTTTTGCACCAACCTAATATATATATATATGTATATATAGATATATCATTTAGTTCTGAATTTTTTTGCCATGAGTTTTCTTTCTGGTTTTTATAGGGGAAAAAGAAACAAAGTTTTATTTTTAAAGCTTAAATTAAAAGATCAATGTGAAAAAATGAACTTGAAAATTTTAAAAAATTCAAATATGCAAAAAAACAGGTTTAATTCTATTTTTAGTAAACAAATAAAAACTGCTCACAATTCATATAAATATTATGACTAAAACCAGAAATTCTTTGTAGTTACTTGAAAGACATATTTAGAAAGCTACTTGACTAATCTTGACAATTTGACTTGTCACTCGGTAAATATTAAGAAAAATAATTTTGTGGGGTTGTCCAAATCCCTTACAGGACTAACAGGGCTTAAGCAGGTTTTATTATTAATAAATACATGCATAATACAGGCAAACAGCTGTTAACATGTACAAAAAAAAAGAGAAAAATCAAAACAAACTTTGTCTAGTCTCTTTAAGCAAATATGCCATGATGGGTGCCACCTCAATGCTGAGTATGACTACATATATATATATATATATATATATATATATATATATATATATATATATATTATATATATATATAAATAAATAAATATTTTTTACAAAAACCAAATGCTCATCGACTACAAACAAGATGAATCTTCACTTAGAAATATCATAAAGAAATACACTACCCAAATTGATCTGAACAAAAAAAAAAAAAAATCAAATTAATTATCTAATACAAAAAATTTAAAACAATTAACCTTATCCTAAAAAATAACAACACACCGGCAAAATCAAAATTACAACAAACAAACATTATCTAGGAGTTCAAATGCACCTTGGGGAACTGTGTTCCTGATCAAATCGAATTCATAAATAATTACATTCGTCACATGATTACATGTTTATTCAGACGCTTTACATTACACATATCTGACCAAAGCTCTATTAGAATCCATTTAAATGCACACACACAAACTTACCAGACTCTATTCAAAATATACTAGTAGAAAATACAAAACATAATAACCTCATCCACATGTAAAAAATGATTAAAAATAATGGAAGCCTTAATAATAAAAAAAAAGCCAACATTTAATATTAACTACTAGCAGTAGAGCCTGGCGTTGCCCGGGGATGTAACAGTAAGAGATAGATCAAGTATCGACCATCATAAAGACTGAAAAATAAAATTGACAAAGATTATTGTTTAAGGTTGAAGGACACACATGTCTTAGTTTGTTTTTTTTTTTACGAATTGGTCAAACCCAAACTTAAACAAAAACATTGTTTTCAATCGTTACGAGTCTATCAATTGAATAGAATTTTATTAAAAACAATTGTCTTGTAAATGAATTTTTAAAGCATTCTGAATGAAAAACAAAGAAAAAAGTGTGCAAGACAAT